>RJWM01002117.1:40607-136236 GCA_004363535.1 Dasyprocta punctata | reverse complement strand
GCAGTACCATGACACAGTCTGAACACTGGGCTACCTTGAAATTTCTTCCATCAGATTAATTATTCCACAGCCCTTAATCTTAGTCTCCTGCAAAGTCTCAAGACATGGGCAAAATGTAAAAAACTTTTGCCAGAGTGTGACACACACTTTTGCTGTTCTGTTTCTAACAGAGCCCTCAATTTCATGAGTCTGGCCTTTATTGTCCACATTCCGTCTGCATTATGGTCGTCTGAGCTCCGGTCAGTATTGCACATCAGGCACTGCTCACAATATTCCAGGGCTTCTCTAGTCTGAATCTCCAAAGTCTTTCAAAATATCTCATGACCCAATTCAAAAGGCTTCTGAAACATATGATCCAGTATAGTCACAGCAATGATTCCACTCCTGGTAACAATGTTCTGTATTTTCATTTCACAGAGCTGGGACAGAATACTTCACACTCACAACTTAGAGAAGGAGTGGTTTATTTTTGTTTAGATTTCAGTGAATTCAGTTCATGCTTGCAAAACTGCTTGTCAAAATCACCAACAGTCAAATCTCAGGTCTCATTTTAATCATTTTTCAGGACCACTGATGTGGATTTTCACTCTTTACTCCTGATATATTTTTACTGCTTAGCTTATTGCTTAGTGTGGTAAACCACACTCCTCAAGGTTTTCTAAGTAGTTATTCCTGCTAAGTTTCCACTGCTGTCACTTGATTTCTGTTCTTCTACTTAATACTGAAATACCCCAAGGTATCTTTGGTATTTTTCTATCTATATTCATGCCCTTGGTGATTTTACCCAGTCTCATAATTTATGTACATCTTTATGCCAATACTTATTTCAGGCACCTCTCTCAAATTTCCAGACTCACTTATAATGTGTTCTAGACATACAAAATTCCAACATTCAAAACCAATCTCCTATTATCCCCCCAAACTTTCTCTACCACACATTAACCATTATTTTTGGTTAAGGACCTTTCTGAAGAAGCATCCTTCCTATTGCTTAGATCAAAAAATATGGAATCATTTTTGTTTCCTTTCCACACATCTGGTCTATGAATAAATTCAGTGTATGACATCCTCCAGATATAGGTAGAATTTCAAAATTTCTTTACCTACTATGAAGCTACTACTATGACACAAACCAAATTTATATCACATTTGGATTACTGAGGCAACTTCCTATCTGGTCTCTCTGTTTATATCATTAGCCCTCTACAGATGATTCTAAACACAGCAGCAGAACGATGCTTTTAGTGTGTAATTTAGATGTCATCTTCCTGTTCAAAATCCTATAATATTGATTGATCTTACTCAAAGGAAAAGCCAACTTTGCTTACACTTTAAACTCAGTGCAAACTCAACATAATGAAAATTATTTTTCTACGTTTAAGAAACACAAAAATATACATAAAATCAAGCTTCAGAAACTTGATTCCTAAGTCAGGAATGGTGGCACATGCCTCTAACCCCAGCACTCGGAGGCTGAGGCAGGAGGACTGCCATGTGTTTGAGGTCAGCCAGGGCTACATGGTAAGTTCAAATTCAACTTGGACTGCATAGTCAAAAAAAAAAAAAAAAAACAAAACCGAAACAACAACAAAAAACCTGATTCCTAACGTTCATCTTCATATTACTTCTGATTTGTGAGTAAATTTTAACAAGTCAGAATATAAAATGATAGCACAATACACTCTATACATATCTTTGTCTATTTGCTTAATATCATGTTCTTTCTCTGCTCCCTAAATACTTTCTCTGTTGAATTTTTAAAAAACAAATATTTTTCCTGGTATAAGAAGTTATAAGCTGTGTGTGGTGGCACACACTTGTAGTCCCAGTACTCAGGAGGCTGAGGTGGGTGAGTCACCGCAAGTTTGAAGATAGTCTGGGCTACAGTGTCAATTCAAGGCCAACCTGAACTACATAGCAAGACCCTGCCTCAAAAAAAAAAAAAAGAACAGAAAGAAAGAAAAAAAGTCAGTGCAAAGTCTGGGAATTACTACCCAAAAGGATTTAACAAGTATATACCTATATTAGATGCTCAGTAAGCATAGAGAAAGAAATGTATGTTGGCTATGGTACTAGATCCACATCTCTCTATATCAATACTGGCTATGTGACTCTAAAGTTGTGAGACTCTTTGATTCTATATTTCCTGTAACAATAGTACCCATTTTATAGAAGATGAAAATTAAATGAGATACTCCTATAACATATAGACTCTTACTAGCTACCTATGATTTAGTTAATACAACAAAATGTAATGGCACATGGTGGGAGACCGAATAGAAGGAAAGTCAGTAGGAGCAGACCACTCTCATGTAGAAAAGTATTTTACTCACTTACATTGTTTAGAACTTTTATTAGTGATTAAAAAAAGCTTCTTGGTTATTTTCATTACTGTTTTTAAATTTGTTGCAGACTATGCACCTTTTTTCTGCCTTCACCTAGGCACTATAGCAAAAGACCATTTCCTACAAACATTCATTCATATTAACTCTTATTAGGCATAGTGAATGACAGTAACTCAGAAAACGGTATTAAGAGTATGATCATCATGTATTTTGAAGTAAACTAACTGTAATTATTTGGAAAACAAAAGTATTTACTTACCTTTCTTAAATTTATGTACAGGGAGTTTCTTAAGTTGATCTTTACCGAGTCTATTTCTTCTAGCTCTATGTCTGTCCTGGACAAATTTTGTGATCTAAAAATAAAAGAGAAAAAAGGTACCAGACATTAAATATGCAAATAAAAAATAGCTATTAACAAGTATCTTAAGTTTCTAAATAACTGCCTCAAAACCAATTTATTTAAATCCTAACCACAACTAGGTTATTAAAGCATTAAATTAAGTGATTAGCAGCACTTGGGAGGCTGAGGTAGGAGTATTGTGAGTTCGAGGCCAGCCTGGGCTACAACGCGAGCGCAAGGCCGGCCTGAGCTACACAGTGCGACCCTGCCTCAAAAAACCAGGGCTGGGAGTTTGGCTCAGTGGCTTAAGCGCCTGCCCTGGCAGGCGTGAGGTTGTGAGTTCAATCCCCAGTACCACAAAAAAAAAAAAAATTAAGTGATTAGTTAACACATATTATCCTTTGAATTTTTTATTTATTGACCTTGATTACCTTTCACTTACTCATAGGAGATATTATAAATTTCATATAATTGTTTGTAAAATAAAAATAGTAGATCATGGTTACCAAGATTCCAATGGGCCATAAAGAACAGGAAGTTGAGATTTCTTTAAGTTACAAATAAAATTTTCAAATACATCCAGTGTTTATTGTATTTTCAGTTCTAGCAGCATAATGAACAGAGCTAAGGTAGAATACTTCTACTAAAAATCTTCATAAATGTCAAATAAAATATACAAAACACTTTAAAGTATAAATTGCTGGGCTTAAATGAGAGGGAAAAGTTCACAGGACCTGAAATAAGTACCAAAAGCACCATTCATGAAAGAAAAATATAACAAAGTTAACCACATCACAGTTAAGAACTATCTCACACTTTGAGAGGCTGGAGCAGGAGGCTTGCAAGTTCAAGCCTACCCTGAGAAACTCAGTGAGTAGAAAGAATTTGCCTCAAAAAAGGGGTGATGGGATAGGATATAGCTTAGTATGAACATTCTGGCTTCAAACTCCAGTACAACATGTTTTTTAAAAAAAAAAAAAAAGGTAAGAACTTTTATCCTTAAAAGATACTGTTAGGAAAAATGTTTGCAAATAAAAACAAAAGTATGAATATCTTTTTTTGAAAAAAACATTGCTAAAAGACAAACAACAGATTTACTGTCACACTGTATAGATGATAAAGGAATTTGTATCCAGAATAAAGAATGCTCAAAAGTCAATTAAAAAAGCAATCCTATTGACAGAACTGCATAGGTAACTTTACCACAGTAGATACACAAATGGCAAAAAAGTACAGAAAGAGATGTTCAACATCATTAGTCAAGAGGAAAGCACATACTGAAATCGTAATTACATACTACTACATACCTACTGGAATAACTACATTTAAAAAACTGATTATACCAACTGTTGACATGGAAATGAAGAAACTGAAACTTTCTTGCACTAGTAAGCAAGACTGTAAAATGGTACAACCACTTTCAAAATCACTTTGGCAATTTATTGCAAATTTAAAACATGCATGATGTGACACAACTATCCCACTCCTAGATATCCAGTTACAATAAAGTACTGCATATGTGCACACAACGTGCACATGAATGTCTAGTCATTTTTATTTGGAATAACTCAAACCTAAAAACAACACAAATGTTCTTCAACAGGTTAATGGAAAACTATGGTATGAATCATATAAAACTATGGTATAATCATACACTGGAACACAATTCAGGAATGACTAATCAATACACTCCGATGATTTATATTAATTTCAATTTTGCTAAGAAGTCAGACACGAAAGTGTGCATACTTTGTGACTCTTGTTTATACAAAGGTGTAGAAAACGCAAGGTAATCTACAGTGAACAGAATCAGATTTGTAACTGGGGATGGGGGAAAGAGGGACTTGGAAGAGAAATTGGAAAGACAAAAGGGTAAAGATTACTAAGGAATATTAGCAAACATTTGGAGGTAATGAACATTTAATTATGTTTACTATGGTCGCAATAGTTTCATTGTTATGTGTGTATATACATATACATGGCAAAACTTATATTGCACAATGTAAGTACAATATATTGTATGATTATATATCAATCATACCTCAATAAATTTTTAAAAGTTTAATAATAACCACTAAATAATACCAATATAATACAAGCATTCAAATAAATAGAAGAAAAAGAAAATAAAAGTTAATATGAATTTCATAGATGACAAAAAAAAATCAATAAAATGAAAACAATATAAATTGACTCCAAGCCAGGCACGGTGGTGCTCGCCAGTAATCCTAGCCCTCGGGAGGCTGAGGCAGGAGGATCACTGTGACTTTGAAGCCAGCCTCAGCTACAAAGTGAGTTCAAGGCCAGCCTGAATTGCATAGTGAGACCTTGTCTCAAACAACCAAACAAAACCAAATATATGTTACCATAATTAATGTAAGTTGATTAAGTTCACCTGTGTTTTCCAAAAGTGTTATTATATTGTAAAAGGAAAAAATCCAAGTTTATGCTACTTAAAAAGATTGAAACTGACACATTACGGCCAAAATAAAAGGAAAAAACAGAGATGAATAAAGATATAGCATAAACATATTAACACAAGAAAATCCAGTGTATCAAGTAAAGTAGAATTTAAAGCAAAAATATTTAGGAGACAGCTGTGACAATGATTTAAAAAGACAGACTAGAAAAATCTTTATTGTTAACATGTTCATACTACCCAAAGAAACTTACAGATTCAGTGCAGTCTCTTATCAAAATACCAATGGCATACTTCACAGAACTAGAAAAAAAAAATTCTAAGACTAAAAACCCTATGTAGTCAAAGTTACCTTGACCAAAAGTAACAAAGCAGGACACATTATTTGACTTCAAATATGATACAAATGACCCTGGCTCAGCACCTGAACAAAGAGGCTACAGCACTGGCAGGTTTGAGGCAACTCAAGCTTCCTTCAGGGTGATGGAGGTTGTTTGCAATGACTGCTTGGGGAAGAAAGCTAGTGTTAAGTGCAAATGAAATCCACAATGAGATGAACCTGGACATTTATTACCAATAGAGCAGAACTCCACCTTGCACTGACCTGCTTGCCCATCCTCCCCTCTCAAATTGGTATGGAATCTTGTTTTTAAAAATTCACATTAATAAAAACTTAGATACTGAAAAAAATGATACAAAGCTGTTTGCAATCAAAATGGCATGGTATTTGGCATAAAAATATGCATTGGACCACCTGAACAGAATAGAAAACTTAGAAGTAAATCTAGGCCTCTACAATCAGCTGATTTTCAACAGTGGTGCTAAAAACATATACTGGAGAAAGAGCAATCTTTTCAACAGATGGAGCTGGGAAAATTCAGTAAGTACATGCAGGAAAATGAAGCTGGAACCCATCTCTCACCAGTTACAAAGATCAACTCAAAATGGATTAAAAACTTAAATATAAGGCCTGAAACTCTGAAGTTACTAGAAGAAAACATAGGTGTAATTCTTCAGAAAACTGTAACGTGCAAGGATTTTTTGGACAAGACCCCAAATACACTGGAAAATAGACAGATGGAATTATATCAAGCTAAGAAGCTTCTGCACAGCAAAAGAATGCAGAGATAACATGCCAGCAGTTGGGAGGCTGAGGCAGAACTGCTGTGAGTTCAAGACCAGCCTGTACTACAAAACAAGTTCAAGGCCAGGCTGAACTACATAGCAAGACCTTGTCTCAAAAAAAAAAAAAAAATACATATATATATATATAGAGAGAGAGAGAGAGAGAGAGAGAGGGAGACTCTGCAGAATAGAAGAAAATATTTACAGTGTATACATCTGACAAGGAACTCCAAAAGCTCATTTGAAAAAAAAACTACCTGATTTTTAAAATAGGCAACAGACACTGTTCAAAGATATACATATATAGATATAGATTTATAGCCAATAGATATATGAAAAGTGCCCAATATCATTACTCATCAGGAATGAAGATCTAGACCACATTGAAGTACCACCATACCCCAGTCAGAATGGTCAATATCATAAAGTCTAAAGATAACAAGTACTGTGAAAATGTGAAGAGAGGGGAACCTTGCACACTGTTGGCAGGAAAGTAAATTAGTACAGCCATTATGGAAAAACATTATGAAAGCTCTTCGAAATATTAAAAAATAAAATACTGCATGATCTCGAAGTCCCCACTACTATGTACACATCCAAAAGAAATAAAATCAGTATACTGAAAAAACCTGTATTCCCATGTTTAATGCAGCACTACTTTCAATGGTTAAGAGATGGAAACAATTTAAGAATTCATCAACTGATGAATGGATAATGAAAATGTGTATATAAACCCAATGGAATACTGTTCAGTCAAAAAAAATAGAATGAAATCATGCATTTGTGAGAAGATGACTGGAAGCTGAGATGATTATGTTAAGTGAGATAAATCAAGCACAGAAAAACAAGTACTGTGTAATGTCACGCATATGTGGAGTCTAAAAAAGTTGGTCCCATGTAAACTGAGAGTAGAATGGTGGTCACCTACTGATCAAGAACAGAGGGGGTGGGGGATGGCAAGGGATGGGGGAAGTTTGATCAGTGAGTACTAAGGTACACTTAGTTATCTAACAGCAAGCTCTGTGGTACTACTGCAGAGTGTGGTGACCCGAGATAACAATTATGTACTGTATATTTCAAAAGGCTAGAGAAAAGAATTTTGAAAGTTTTCACACAAAGAATTAATATTTGACTATACATGTTTGACCTGATTTAAACATTAATGAATATATGTGTCAAGTGTTATATGGTACCTCATTCATATTTATAGATTTTGTTTTTACGGATTACTTAAAAATAAAATTTTAGAAGTGAGATATACTGTCAATATAAACTATACTCAAGACTGCAAAAACTTAGTATACAAAGAATGCAAAACTATAAATATTAATTGAATGTTTAAATACATTTTAGATTTATTACCTTAAATAGACACAGTATTGAAATTAATCTCACCTGTTTCTTTTTACGTTTCAAAATCTGGCTACAGAAAACTCAAACTCATGATATTGTTCTATTGCTTAGCACTGCTTTAGAGAATATAGAAATGTAAGGAAAGTATAGACAGTTGAGGTGATGGCCCCACAATTCTGTACAACCCTATGTCTTGTCACCAGTGCAGACTGGGAAGGTTCACTTGAGATTCGGGCAGCCAGTTGTGGAAATGTCTGAACATGCCATCATTCTTGGCGGCTCAGCAGCTCGCCTTCCCTGCCCAGCCACTCCTGTGGCTCTCGGCCACTGTACATACAAAGTACACCTTTGCCCCTAGCCAGCCCATTTACACAGCAGTCCTCAGCAACTCAGTCTCCTGTCAGCCCTTGTGGTAGTCTACATTTATACCAAAATCCACAGTAGTGGCTATGTGCCACGTGATTTTGGTTACCTAAGTGATTTACTGGGACACTGGAGTCTTGCTGACCTACTATCTTCTGGATACTGCACACCCCTCACAACCTGACCTATTATCATTGCCATCCTGGGTTTTTGTGTTCGTTTAGACCTTAGCATGCATCTTCACTTAGACTCTAAATAACATAAGAAATAAGACCATAATCTGGCAGACGGAGGAAGATGAAGTAATGAACTGAGTGGAAAAAGAAACAGAACTTATTACTGACTCATAGCATTAAGCCATCTTAATCACTCAGATGCAGATAGACAACTTTGAGGTGGAATAAGTCTGCTCTACTTCCTGCTCCAGAATTGCAGAGCCAATCCTAATGGAGACGAATGAACACCTAGACACTAATGAAAGGACAGTAGGACTTCATTTTTCCAGTGTACGCCACAGATAAGACAGTTCCTCTCCCCTAAAATAGAATGGGTACAAAAGAAGAGAAATGCTAGGAGTCAGAGTAATTAAGACCTGGCTTCCCATGGATGGAAACATCAAGAACCAAAGAAAGAACAATAAAATGTTTTATAAAAATTTAAATCTAATGAGAATAAAAAATATTCCTTATCAAAAGTTAAGAGTTACTGTTAAAGTGTTAATGAGAAATTTATAACATAATTGTAGAAACAAATTTTAAAAAGTTAATAAAAATTCAGCCACTTAAACTAGAAAAAGAAAAAACAATATAACTATTCTAAAAGTAGAATAAAGAAAATACTAATGGGAAAAAAATTCACGACACAAATAAGAAAGAAAAGTATTTAAAATTATGGTCCACTAAGATGTCATCGCTGGACATTGGCAATTTTTTTGCACTTCATTCAGTGATAAATCTGCAGATCCTAAAGCAATACCCACATAGTTTACCATAGTTATAGGTATTTATTGAATGAAAGTTTACTTCTTAAAAGACTGAGAAAATAGATCAACTGATAACACTGTGCATGGCACAGATGGCTATAAATAGAGGGCTCATTCCATATATAGTTCCCTTAAATTCCCTTAAAATTGTCCTATGAACATATGAATATGAATCATTCGATCCCACTATATTTGAAAATGATCTCGTAGAAACACAATTTAGTAACAATCGGTAAACCATATGAATGTCTACATAACTAAGAAAAAAGCCACTAGACCTTGATGACTGTAATCTCTACAAAAAAGTAAAAACTTCAATTTTGTTTTCTTAAAACCACTTTATAAAACAGAAATTAAGGGACAGTTTTAGTTGTATGACACTAGAATAATTCTGTCTACTTATTTTTGTGTTTTTTTTTAATAATGGTAAAATACACACAAGATATATTTTACTATCTCAACCATTTTTAAGCATTCCATTCTTTGGTAAAGTACATTCACATTGTTGACCACTATCAGTCATCTAAATTCTTCATCTTGTGAAACTGAAACACAAAACTCATCAAACCATAACTCCCTATTCCTTCTTCATACTAGCTCCTGAAAACCATCTTCTACTTTCTGCTTCTATGAATTCGACCACTCTGGGTACCTTATACAAGAAAAATCACAGTATTTCTTCTTTTTGACTGGCTTACTTTATTAAGCATAACACCTTCAAATTTCATCCACGTGGTAGCACTGTTAAAATTCCCTTCCTTGCAATACTAACAGTCTGTGGTATCTATATATTATGTTTTGTTTATTTTTCCATTAATTGGACACTTAGGTTGCTTCTACCCTGACTACTATAAATGATGCGATAAACATGGGTGTACAAATGTCTTTGCTTAGATTCTTTTTGGTAGTTGTCTTAGTAACTTTTCTCTTTGCTGAGACAAAATACCTGATACCCAAAATTATTCAGCTCACAGTTTGTAGAGGCTTCAGTCTATAATCAGCCGGCTCCAGGACAGGAGGACACACTGCAGAGGGGCAACAGTTCACAGCAGTGGAAGGCAGCAAAGGCAACAAGAGACGAGACTCTTTCTGTCCCTTATATTGTATACAGTCTACTAGGATTAGGGCGGCAGCAATACAATCAGTGGACTAATCCAGCAATCATCCACCTTTAGTCCCAGCACCCTTAATCCTAGCATTGCACCGCCAATCAATCACACACTGTAGATTCAGCCACCTCCAAAAATTCCTATGACCACATGAAACTTTAGGGGGACATTTAGACACAAGCCATAACAATAGTACACGCAGAAGCAGAATTGGCAGATATGAAAATTCTGCTTCACTGCTATACGATTTTCTCTAAGTAGCAATTTAATCTTGCATTCTACCAACAGTGCACACAGGATTGTGTAGTTTTGATGTCGAGATTATTCTAGTCCCATAAAATTAAAGATTTTGGTTATCTGGATATTCTCATTGCTGATCTTTAAAAATTTTTGCACCTCTGTCCAAATATAAGATAGACCTGTATCAAAAATCTGAACGATTCAAAAAGCATAAAGATAAAATTTAGACAGCACAACCACATTTTTCAATTTTAAAAAACAAAGTCATTGAACATATTTAAAAAGTTGAAGAGAAACTCTGAAGATCTTATAACAAACAGAAGATACATAGCTCAGTACCTATTTAAAGAAAATGAGCAAATAAAAATCTGGTTTCTTCACCTTGAACACATACACTGCTTTTTCCTCCTTGTTTTACTAGACAGTCTAGCATAATATTAAGTTGGAGGTACAACAACAGGCATCCATTCTTACTCCTCACTTTTCAAAGACAGCTTCTAAGATGTTACTATGTAATGATGCTTATTCAATGTTTTTTCTCTACGATCTTAATCAGATTAAATATATTTATTTATACACTAATTTTCCAAGAGTACTTTTGTCTCTTTGTTGTTCGAGTTTCTAACTTTCAGTACTTCCTTGTCTCTACACTGAAAACCCAAGAGAATGGACCAATAAATTACCAGAATAAAAGTAAGTTTGTAGGTAAAGATTGATATATAAAAATCAATGATATTCAGTGTAAAAATCTTAGTTTGTAAATACATCTCTTTAAAAAATAAATTTTCCTTCTAGGAAAGATTCACATTCTAGGACTACAACAAGAAAAATAAAAGACGAACCTGAAGCATCTTTACTATACCAGAACTTCTCTGAGAAACAAGAAGACGAAGTCAAACCATGGGGATACAGAATCTGGCCTAAGAAAGGTTCCAACAGACCAAAGCTCAAACAATCCAAACAAGAAAAATAATGTATAACTGGATTATAATGCAAGTATAAAATAAATATATATGAGTACATATGAATACAAGTGATTGAATAAATAGGTGCTCGGAGGAAAAAAAATTTCCTTATAGAAGAATTTCTAGCCAGGTGCGGTGCTGCACACCTGCCTGTAATCCCAGCACTCAGGAGGCTGAGGCAGGAGGGTCACTGTGAGTTTGAAGCTAGCCTGCGGTACATAAGTAAGTTCAAGGCAAGCCTGCACTACATAGGAAGACTCAGTCTCCAAGAAAAAAACAAAAACAAAGAATTTCTAAGAGTGTGTGTGTGTTCCCTTCCAAGTAGTAAAGTTTAATTCCTGCCCCTCCTTACCTATAATATACACTATACTTAGTAATTCACTTTCAAAGAAATAGAGCAAGAAAAGGGAAAACTATTAACTTTATTATGGAGAAACTTGGCAAACGCCACCTCAAACAATGAGGGAATGCTCACAACAATGGAGTTAATGTGGATCATGTTGCTCCTGACGTGATAAGAAGGGCAATTCACCTCTGTGACATCCTTCTGAAAAGCCCAACTCAGTCTAATCACGAGGGGAAAAAAATTAGACATTGTACAAGATGCCTGGCAAGTTGTCCTCAAGACCATCAAGGTCATAAAAAAACAGGACAGACTAAAAAACTGTCATAGATCAGAGCAGATATGATAAATACAATGTAGTACCCTGATTAGATCCTGGAACAGAAGTAATATATTAATGAAAAAACTGTATTCATCAATATGAAATTCAGACAAATGTAAGGTGTACTACATAGTAATGTACAATGTCAGTTTCTTAGGACAACATTGTTATGACTTGTACCTAGATGTCCCCGCAAAACCTCCTGCAGTCATAGGTAGAGAGGTTTGAAGATGGCTGGATTATGGTATGTGAATGTAGATCAAAGGTGTGATTAACAGCATAGATGATGGAAGCCTCACCCTGGGTGTGGGTGGCACCAATCAACAGGTTTATAGCCTGGATGGAATGTAAGGGAAAAAGAAGGAAGGTGGGCTTGCTTTGCTGCTGCTTGCTATCCTGCTGCCTCCTCCCTGCCTTGCCATGAATGGTTTTTCCTCTGCAATGCCCGTCTGCCATAATACCCTACCTTAGAGCAAGGCAATTACAAACTGAAATCTCTACCAACTGTAAGCTGAAATAAACCTTTCCTCCTTTACCTTGTGAGTGTTGGATATTTTGTCTCAGCAATGAGAAAATAACCAAGACAACTCTCACATTACAAGTGTTAACAATGGAGGAAACTAGTGAAGCATGATGGGACATGCCTGTAATCCCAGCAATACAGGAGACTGAGGCAGGAGAACTTGAAGTTGAAGCCTGCCCTTAAGTCACCACAGAGTTTGCTGCCTGGAGAGTGACGCTTCACAGAAAATAAAGAACAAAGTACAACAGGTAGAGTGCCAGAGGGTGGCACCTTAGCCAGAGAATGACATGTGGCATGTTTGTCAGAAGGCTTCCGGAAGGAAAATACAGAAGCATTCACAGTGTTTGGTGTACAAAGAAGAGAACAGAAATCTTATGGGCCAGTGTAGAAATCAGCAGAAAACCAGGTGTTGAGCACAACGCACTGCACCCTCCCCTTTGTTACTTAATTGAAGGTATCTGACCTTAGGACAGAGGCAAGGCGTGCAGTTAGCCATCCCAGAGTATAGATTCCTGTGTGGAGGATGGATTCTCAGTGACCCATCAGGATCACAATTCACCAGTATATAATGGAACAGGACATTGGGAGGAGACCAGCCTGGAGACCTTCAGGAGGGTGAGGGAAAAAAAGCACCTTCCAGTCACAGTGACACTTGGAGAGGGTGGAGGTCTGTGAAAGAACAAACCCTGAATTCCGTGCAAAACCCCCAACCCCTACAGGTCAAGGTTTCTCCATTTGTGAAAATGGAGAGGAAGAGCTCACTTGTTGAACTCAGATGGCAATATAAATAGGACTGTGAGGATGGTTTAATTTTTGTGTTTTTGGAACTCTGTGGGGGTGTTTTATTATAGTTTCCTTTTTTTCCCTATCTCGCTTCATTTCTTCTTTCTTTCTTATTATTCCTTGATCGTCCCTCTTTTGCCTTCTCTTTCATCCAACATACATATGGATGCACATATATAGATGCATGTATGTACTATTTAGATTAAAGCACTGCTTAATTCCTGTTCTTCTTTGCACATATATGTTCTTAGGGTATCACTGGATTTATAATCTACTTAACTTTGTCTTCAATTTATGATAGTCTGTCTTCATATTGGTCAAATCTGCTAGTCATGCTTTCTACTGAATGTCTTGTATCTTCTATTTCTGTTTGCTTTGTTTTCATAAACTCTAATTCTTTACCAACGTGGACATTTATATCTTGTCTTGTTTAACTCAATTAATTTATTGTTTCTTTTTAAGCCCATCAAACATTTTATTAATAAAATCCTTTATCTGTTTTAATAAAATTCTCTTTAAGCTCACTAAACACCTAATGAAATTTCTTATGTGTTTCTTTAAGCTCTTCAGAAATTTTGATGATTTGGTTTTTGAGTTATCGGTAAATTCCTCTACTTCAGTGTCTATGGGATTAGCTTTTGAGAAGTTAAGGATTTTTCTTGTTGCTGTGTTTTTTCATATATCTATTGTTTTTGTACTGCATGCTGAAGATCAGTTAGGTTCCTGAAACTGTCTACTATGTAAGTCTTTCTAGATAGAATACTGGGAAAACTGGCTATCCACATACAGAAGATTAAATCTAGACCCATATATCTCACACAGCACTACAATAAAATCAAAACAGATAAAAAAAAACCCTACATATTAAAACAGAAGCACTGAATCTGCTGGAAGATAAAATAAACTCTTGAAGACATAGGCATACACAAGGAGTTTCTGAACAGAACACCAATTGCAAAAGGAATAATATCAAGAATCAACAAATGGGATTATAACAATTTAAAAAGTTCCTGCAGAGAAAAGGAAATCAATAGAATGAAAATGCAATGTAAAAAACAGGAGAAACATTTGCCAGCTATTCCTCTAATAGATGACTAGTGCCTGGAATATATAAAAAGCTCACAAAAATTAGACCTCCCAAAATAAAAGACTCAATAAAAAAGTGGTCAACTAACATGAATAGACACTTCTCAGTAAAAGTACAAATAAGGACATGAAAAAATGTTCAACATCTTTGATCATTAGAGAAATGCTAATTAAAGCAACACTGAGTTTCAATCTTACACCATAAAGAATGGCCACTATCAAGAAATCAAATAATAATACATCTTGGCAAGGCTGTGGGGAAAAAGGAAACTTTTACATTGTTGGTTGTAATGTAAACTAGTACAACCAATACAGAAATCAGTTGAAGATTCCTCAAGAAACTGAGAAATTTCACTGGACCTAGCTATACCTCTAGTTCTCAAAAGAGTTAAAGATATCATATTATATTAATACACATATACCCAAGTTTATAGTAGTACAATTCATAATAGCTAAATCTTAGAAATGACCTATATGCCCATCGAAGACAAATGAAGAAAATATGGTATATATACACAATGGAGTACTATTCATTCATACAGAAAGAAAAACTTGAATCAATTGTAGGAAAATGGATAAACCTTGAGACCATAATGCTAAGTGAAATAAATCAAACCCACATTGCATGGTTTCTCTTAAGAAACTCACTACATAAATAGTGTAAAGAGTAAAGTCAAACATACTAGGAAATGGTATTAAGAGGGGAAGAGATCCAGAGATGGAAGGAGAGGAAAGAATAGATAAGTAAAACGAATTGGCCACGTATACAGTACATGTACCCGTTCCCTACAGTGAATGTACTCAATATGCATTGCAAACATGTACTAATAAAAAATAAATGTTAAATGAAACAACTTAAAAAGCAATATTCCTTTAAAATTCCTTTATTACTGAATTTTAAGCTCTTCATTTTGAATTGAAAAGTGCTGTGTCAATTTAACAAATGCAGGGCTGGGTATATAGCTCTGTGGCACAGCGCCTGCCTGGCAAGCGCAAGGTCCCGTGTTCGATATCCAACCACTGCCAAAAACCAAATGTAAACAATGCCCTGAACATTATTTTAATTACTTAGAATTTAAAAATTTCTGCTCAATTTTTAAGTGCAACAAATAAACAAAAACAAACACAAAGTTGCAGGCAACAGTATATTTCCTCAAAATACTACTGCACGCGTATCATTAATTAAGAGGTTAGATTTTTTTTTTTTTTTTTTTTTTTTTTGCGGCACCAGGGATCAAACTCACCACCTCACACTTGCCAGGCAGGCAGGTGGGCGCTTAAGCCACTGAGCCAAACTCCCAACCCTAGTTTTTTTGAGGCAAGGTCGCACTATGTAGCTCAGGCTGGCCTTGTGCTTGCATTGTAGCCCAAGTCAGTCTCGAACTCACGACGCTCCTCCTACCTCAACCTCCGGAGTGCTAGGATTAAAGGTGTGTGCCACCACACCCGGCTGAGATCAGATTTTTTTATGCAGTTCTTTTCTTTTCTTTTGAGGTAGAATTTATACACAATAAAATGCACAAAACTTAAGTATACAATGTGATGGATTCAGCAAATGCCACACATTTGTACAACCTAAACCTCTACAATGATAAAGAACATGAGTATCACTCCCAGAAGTTCCCTCATCTCTTTCTAGCAAATCCCTCACCTCTTTCTACCTCCTCAGAGGCAACTATCATTCTAATTTATTTTCTATATCATTTTTGCTTTCCCAGAACTTTATATAAATGGATTCATACAATATGTACTCTTTCCTATAAGGTTTCTTTTACTCAACACATTGGTTTTTTTCAGATCCATCCATATTTTTTTCATACAAACATAAGTTAATTTACTTACCATAAAAATGACTATTAGGATGAGACAGATGCCCACTATGATGAGGAACGGGATTAGATAGTATTCTAGAGGAAGACTAAATTCTGGAACTAAGATAATGTGGCCCCTAGAAGAGAACAAAAATTAATAATTGAGAACCAGTAAGAGTGGTCAAATTATGATAATGATTAAAAACAAAGCAAAATTTTAAAGATATGTAAACATTAGGATTCAATCCATTACACAGATCTAAGTTTCCAATATGTACCTTTCAATAATTTACGGAATGTTCTTTATATTAAGTCTACTTATTTCAAAATAACTTGCCAATACAATTAAAAAACATTCTTCAACTTGGTAAACAAAACCAAATATTACTATGTCTATCTCAGAGAGAGGTTATTTACTCTATTACATAACCAGGAAAAATTAGATTGTATATGCAACATTAGCATAAAAACAATAGTAGTACCTTGGTAGCATGTCATCAAGAATCCCCCATCTCAACCAAATTACTGTTTACCTTTTCCTTCTACAGAAAAACTCTGGAGCCATTACTGCTTTAAAAAAAAAAAAAAAAGGAGAGCCAGATGCTAGCCTTTTGCTATGAGCTAGTGTCATTTGTGGGTTGTGGGGGAAAAGAACAAGAAGTCACCAAGAAGCAAGACCTCCCTGTGAATTGGCGCTATGGGTGGGCCACTGCGGGGACAGCCAGACACCAGCCCCTTCAAGTGTTCAGGTTGGGAAACAAGAGCCCTCCTCCCAGCGACACCGACCTGGCAGTAAGGGACCGGCTGAACCAGAGAAACACAGACGGTGATGATGGCTATTGAGGTGGAATACAGCTTAATGCTTGTAGAGTTTAGTGTTTCACTGATTTGCAGATCTAAAGCTGATGGTTTGATCATGTATTCAGAGGATGGCAATACACAGTGCAGCATCTATGGGGGATCTCTTTCAGAGGGTGGTGGCCATTGTTGATTCCCTATTGTCTTGTTTTAAAGTTCTATATCATTTTCATTGTTTGTTAGGTTGGGTTTTGTTCTGTTTTGTTTTGTTTGATTTTATTGTATCCGATGGCATGGGCAGCTATTTCAAAGATAACAAAATACATTATGGTAACCATTTTAGATTTACTACTATCTTCTTTTGAAGTTCTTTATTACATTCATTGTTTTGTTTTTATTGGTTCTATTCTGTTCTGTTTTGTTTGATTTGTACTATGTCTGAAGGTATCTGCAGCTATTTTGAAGACAGCAGGAGGCATTATAGTAACCATTGTTGATTTCTTATTGTTTTGAAATCCTGTGTCACTTACACTGGTTTGTTTTGATTGGCTTTGTTCTGTTTGGTTTTACTTGGTTTTATTCTCTTTAAAATAAAAATAAAAATTTTTAAAACCCCTTCTTTTTTCCTATGTGTTTTACATGTACTGGATGAGCCGACACCCTATGTATCTTACATGCATCTGTGAGACATGGAATTAAAAACTGGTCAAGGAATTTGTAAGAGTTCTTTCTTCTCTATTTTCCATGTTCTCCACTGCTTCCCTAAAACAAACTACAGATTCACCCTTGTCTAGTGCCAGATTAATCGGTATTTAAAACAGAGGTACTTAAACAACTTTAGTATCTCAACACACTGCCTCCATGTCCACCTCTAACTACAATAC
Organism: Dasyprocta punctata; assembly: GCA_004363535.1. Taxonomy (NCBI): domain Eukaryota; kingdom Metazoa; phylum Chordata; class Mammalia; order Rodentia; family Dasyproctidae; genus Dasyprocta; species Dasyprocta punctata. Next base: position 118,445 of record RJWM01002117.1, on the reverse strand, counting down.
ACTACATGAGCTCTGCAGGTAAGATTTGATCACTGAAGTAGTCTTAAGTAACCCAGGAAAAATGTCTTAGTCTCCTTTGCGTGAGCTCCCAGGCTAATTTCAAACCAAATATCAAGGCCTAAGCTTTATGAGAATAACCCATCTAATTTCTTGATTTATCTGTTTATACATAAAGTTTGGTCTTATTGTCTGTTCTGACAAGCAAGCCCTACCAATCAAACTACTGTACTTCAGAAGAGTTATAGTCACACACCAGAGTCTTTTGTCTTTGTCTTGGTCACTTTCTAGTCAGTGAGTCGTGACACCTGACACCTGCAACTCTGAGGAGGAGAGGCTTATTTTGACTCATATGTTTAGTCCATACTTGGCTGCTTCCACGACAGATAGCACAGTAGAAGGGCATGGTGGAAGACAGCTGAGCTGCTCAAGGCCAGGCAGACAGGAAACAGAAAGTGAAGGGAGGAGTGGGGGAAGAGATACTGTATACCCTTCTAGGCGACACCCACAGTGACCCACAGCGATCCATCTCTTGCAAACAGGCCCCACCTCCTAACAGCACATCTAGCTGTAAACTCATTAGGGGACTAAACTATCCATAAATATAGTGTCCCCATGACCCAGCCACCTCCCAACACATGAGGCTTCTAGGGCCATTGTAGATCTAACCATAATTGTCCTACAGAACAACTTTTAAAGTGACAAACTGTGATCAGTCCAACTGTTAGTGATACCAGCACTATTTCAGCTGACTACTTTCTTCACCTTACCCCTCTCAGCTCATAGCTGTCTCACCAAACATCCTATATGTCCCACAAGACAGACACAGAGCTCAGCCCTGTGTCCCCATTTGTGGAACACCCTGTTTTCCTGCCAGTACACTGCTTAGTCTTGTTGAGGAGTCCCACAGTAACACAAAAGTAGTTTAATTTCACCACCATTTACTGAATATCTATTATGATAAACCACTGTGCCCTACGTTAAGGATGAAATATGTAAAAGAGTTCCTCACCAGGAGAAAAAACATAAAGACCTTTGAATTGTAGGAAACCTCAAGGTTCTTTGCTCTATCTCCCCAGTTTCTTTTTTCTCAGTATATATTTGCAATATGTGATAATTATATTCATCCTGGAGACTTGGTACATATAGATAGTTCATCTGAATAACTTTTACTTCCTCTTTCCCTTCCTAACCTCCATTTCTCTCACCCCTGATCATCTTCTGATCTCCATAAACTCTACCTCCCTGTCCATGAAGATAAAATGACTTTCTAAGGGCAACACCACAGCAATCTCTCAGAAACACTCCTTCCTTTTGGCTACAATTGTGAAAAGTTGTACATCATATAGTTATTTACTTTTCTTAGTTAGAAGTTGCAAAATACAGTTAAAGCTTTTAAAAGACCCAGAGTAGACAAAGGACCCCAAATAAGTTACAAAAATGCTGCCTCTGAATAAAGAAATACTAATATAACCAATGAGTTTTCTTATTAGGCGGCAAATAATTAAAAAGACCAACAATTACCTTTTCTTCAGGAGAGCAATGTAACAGTTGTTTACTGAAATTTAAAACTACCCTTAACCTATAAATTCCACTTTCAGCTACTTTTACTAAAGAAACATTTGTACAACAAAACATAACACATAGTCAAAATTTTAACCATAGCACTCTCTGCAGCACAAAAACACTGAAGAAGGATAAGAACAACTATGAAGCATTTATTATGTACTGGGTATTATTCTCAGAATTTTATTAATGTGCTTATTAATTCTCACAGCAATGCTATATGGGGTAGATATTATTATTATTACTATTTTTAAAGGACTTTAAGGCCCAGAGATGATAAATTTTTGTTGAAGGTCATATGCCTAAAAAATGATGGAAGTCAGAATTATAGCCCATGCTTATTAGTAGTGGTTTTACAGGTTAAGTAAATTAAGGGATACCTAAGTACAGAATGGCTACACTATTATTTTAATGGTAGTTAAAAGACAAGACAGCAGCTAAAATAGAAAAGTTTAAAGAAGAAAATAGATTTCTCACTTATCTGAGGAATAAGACAAATATACCTACTAATACATACCTACTATATTTAGTACTATTTAACATAGTATTGAAAGTACTACCAACGCAATTAGATAAGAGAAAACAATTAGAAACATAAAAAGTAGGAAGAAAAGACTGTCTCTATTTGTAATGGAAAACTTATCACTAATAGTAAGAAAATTTAGTCAAATTGCAGGTTGTAATAGCAACCTACAAAAATGAGTTTTCATACATATAAATTAAAACCAGTTAATAAATGTAATGAAAGGATATTCCCCTTATAACAGCAATCAATAAAATATTGAGTCACAAATTTAACAAGAAATATTTTTCTCACATAGATTTGGACTAAAATAGCTTAAAAAAACTTTCTATCACAAATATATCAAATGGAAGGATAAGCCACTTTCTTAAATAAGGGAACCTGCCATCTTAAAAATGCAATTCTCCCTAAATTAATTTATATACAGTACAATCCCTTTAAAAATATCACCAGGTTTTTCTGGGGTTATTGAAGTTGACTATTAAACTCCTTTAGAGGAACAAATTAGAACCTTCACACATTGCTGGTGGGACTATAAGATTGTGTCAGGCACTTTGAAAAATGATACGGCAGTTTCTCAAAAAGTTAAACATAGTTACTATATAAGTCAGCCATTCCACTGTAGGCATATGGTCAAGAAAAATGAAAATATACATATATAAAAACCTATACATCAATGTTTATACTAGCCAAACTGCTGCAGAAAACAGCCATATGTCCATTAATGGATAAATGGGTAAGCAAAATCCACTGAATCCATATAATGGAATATTATCCAGCAATAAAATAATAAAATACGAATACATGCTACAAGATGGTGACCTTGAAAAACCAGCACCATAAGTAAAATGAAACTGGCAACATAAAAAAATTTGTAGTATACAGTAAATGTTTAACACAACAGAGAAAATGAAAAAGTAGACTAAAGATAGAGTTCATAGAAAACAAAACACAAAATAGCTCTTAAGCATTAAAAAATGCCCATATTTGCTTTGTAATGTGAGAAACACACATTAAAATTGTAACAGAATAGTATTTTTATCACCTACCTGTTTAGCCAAAATCCCAAAATCAGACAGCATATTTTGTTCATGAGGCAGTGAGAAAATAAGCATACTCATATATTAAGGCATAACCCTTACGAATGGAAATTGGACAGTGTCCCGCAATGATGGATATACATTCAACCTTTAAACCAGGAACACCACTTCTACAAATCTACTCCAAAAGTATACTGACCAAACATGAAAAAGACTCATCTGTAAGGTTATTTACTGCAGCACTTCTTACAACAGAAAAAGAAATGTAAACAATTCAAAAATATCCATTCATAGGATGCTGTCTGCTTAATAGGCATATCCACAAAATGGAGTTCTATGCAGCTACAAAAAGAGCGAAGAGTATCTGTCAATTCATATGATGTGATCTGCTAGACACACTGTTAAGTCAAAGCAGGACAGGTAATAGTATTTAGACATGGATAGAAGATGAGAAAAAAGAGGTACCTATTTGCCAGTGATTTTAATGGATTTAAAGACACATTTTTACTAGTTGTTACTTAGTTTTTGCGTCTTTTGTTTGTTTGTTGATTTTGATTTTTTTGGGGGTGGGGGGGAGTACCAGGAATTAAACTCAGGGCCTTGCACTTGCCAGGCATGAGCTATGCCACTGAGGTATATCCCTGACCCTTGGTGTTACTTAGAAGGCAAGAATGGGAACAAGATGGACAAGGTGGTTGTTATTTAAAATGTAGACTTCTTTAAATATAATTTGTTTTGCTGATTTGGAATTCAGTTACCACAATTGAGCTGGGTACAGTAGTACACACCTATAATCCCAGCATTCTAGAAAGCTGAGCCAGGCAAATTACAAGTTTGGGTCCCGCATGGGCAATTTAATGAAACTGGAATCACTGGAACTTTCAATTCAAATGTTTTCTATTTCTGAAATTTTAGATATTTTATCAGTATATATGTATTACTATTTAATGAAAAAGGTATCATTTTATAGTTAAAATATAAAAGATTCTTCATAAAATTTTTTTCTAATAATGGAACAATATTGAGATAAAATCGAGTATTAGTTTTCCCACCTACTAACTATGCAGTTGACAAAACACGATCTTATATAATTGGTTTTTAATACATTTAAAATTATGTTCCTAACTTAATAAAGATGGTCTCAGCATATAATATGTGGAAAGCATTTTTAAATTATCAATACTGTATGAGGAAAATGACAAAAATAAAATTTTTTCTCTCTTTATCTATTTTTAAATTCAAATATTCATGGATCCTACCGCCACTAAATAATTAGAATTGGATTTCATAATGCCAGTTTCTTCTTTTGGTAAATATAGACAATAAATGATAATAGTAACAACATGTAAGAATTAGATAACAAATACAAAAGTCGTGCTTTCATAAGTGCCAGGCATTTGCTAAATGCTTAACGAATATTAGCTGCATCTATTTTTATTTATTATTATTCCTATGTTTTGTGAATCTGTTTCAGGCAAGAAGCTCTGAAATGTTTGCTGCATTGTTGTAGATGAGGAAGTTGTGCCTTAGTTTTAGTCTATGTTTTCTGTTTGTAATGAGATGGGGGTGAGGAGGGTCATAGAGAAGTTTTTAATCCAAACAAAATTTAAAACTGATTGTTTTTGGCAATATTAGAGACAGAACCAGGGCCTCAAGTACGCCCTCTAACAAAAACTGACATTTTATCTTTGTAAAAATCACTTGCACTGTGTTTTGGATTCTATGTTTATATAATAATAAATTTCTTTTAAATAGAATTTAAACAAAATGCAATTTCATTGTTCTTAAATTATAAAATGGAAAGTTTTATCTTTTTTAATAACATTAGTGCCAACATTAGCGACTCTCTCCAGCATGAATATATTTTAGATAATCACACACAGAAAAAAACATGTAACATAGTAACTAAAAAATCACAATGATTTAAAAAGAGATAATTACAACAGTTCATTCCAAAACATAATTTGATTACAATTAACATTACAAAATTCTATTCAAATATAATGAATTTTAAATTACATGATGATTTTGATACTTATTACTTACCCTTTTTCATATGTGAATTCATCTTTCAGGGAATTAGCTGATGACTCACCAATAAAGACAGATGGAATGTCAATTTTCTTTAATACATCAACTATATAAAAGAATAATACAATTATTTGTAAAAGCCCATTCTTAGTGTAGAATCAACTTAACTTTTTCCTAATAGTAAATGCAACTGGAAACAAATACAACTGGGATTCATTTTCTACTAGTTTATTTTTTAGATTATAGATCTATACTAATTATCAAAATAGTTTAGAAATATAGCATTTATGATTTTTCTTTTATTAACATACATGATTTAAAAAGCTAATGCTTTACATGCATACATTACCTCACTTAATTTCAATAGTCCTAAAAGACTGAGACTAATCATCTTTAATGTTTCCATTTCATTTATTCCTTGATAGATATAACTATTAGAAAAGGAAGATAAGGAAGAAATTTTACATTTTCTTCCCAAACATAATTCCTAAGTAAAAAAGAGAAAAAGCTTCTTTTACATACCCATTTCCAGGAGAAATACAAGCCAAGAATGTAAAACCAACCAGTTTATATCAGTCTAAAAAATAATACCAGTCTCCAGCTTTCCAAAGACAAAGGCTGGCAGGCAGGAGTCGTTAAAAGGTAAGAGATAACAAAGTTGTGTAAACTACTCCCTAGTGGGGCGGTTCATGGTAAAGTTTTGTGTTTTGACTGGAATCTTAAGAAATTTGACTCTTATGCTCATATTCAAAACCAAAATCAAAGGCCACTGAAAAAAATTTTGTAAAAAGTACCCATTACTCATTACTCAGGAACAGAATAAAACAATTGTCTTTTTTCTTTTCTTTCAAATGTATGACTTCATAGCTCATTACTTAACCAACTGCTAGTCCACAACTATTTAATTTATTGTACATTTTTTCTTCTGATGCAAATTCTTTTTAAAAAATTTTTATTAGTGCATATTACACTTCTACAAATTAATGAGCTTCATTTTGGCATATTTATACATGCATGGAACATACTTCAATCATTTCCAACATTCCACCTCCCCTTGACCTTCCCTTCTTTCTCCCCCTTGTTCCCTTTCTCTTCTCTAATAGTCTCCCTTCTACTTTCATCTCTCCATGGGATTATTTTTTAATTCAGCATAAGAGAATAAATACATTAAAAGCTTCTGCTTTTTAAGAGACAGGCTACAAAATGGGAGAGAATCTTTGTCAGATTTTCTTTTGACAGAGAGTTTCTCTAAAGCCAGATCTCACAATTAACTAGCAGCTAATAAGAGGGTTGCTTTTTCTATTGAAAACATTAAGAAGATTCTTCAAAACAAACCAAAGAACACCCTATCTTATAATCAATCCAATTAATGCATGGGCAAATGAACTCAACAGATACTTCTCAAGAGAAGAAATATAAGTAACCAATAAGTACATGAAAAATATTCAACTTCTTTAGCCATCAGAGAAATGGAAAGCAAAATTATATCAAAATTCCACCTCACTCTGTGAGAATGTCTATTACCAAAAATATAAACAATAATTGCTAGCAAGGATTTTGGGGAAAAAGAACACTTAATACACTGTTGGTGGGAATGCAGATTAACACAACAACTATGCAAATCAGAATGGAGCTCCCTCAAATAACTAAAAATAGATTATTTGATTCAGCTGTATATTCCTCAGTATATTCCTGAAAGAATTAAAGTTAGCATACTATAGAGATATCCACATACCCTTGTCTATTATAGTGCAATTCACAATAGCTAGGTTACAGGATCAGCCCAAGTGCCTATCAACAGATTACTGGATAAAAATTGTGGTATAAATAAGCCTGGTGTATTATTCAACAACAAAGAAGAATGGAATCATATCATTTGCAGGAAAATGAAAGGAACTAGAGAGCACTGTGTTAAACAAAATAAGCCAGACTCAGAAGCATAATCTTCTTAATGTTATCAATAGAAAAAGCAGCCCTCTTATTAGCTGTGAGTTAACTGTGAGACCTGGCGTTAGAGAAAATCCAATTTTTTTTGTGGTAGTTTTCAAAATAACTTTTTTTTTCACTTTTTACAAATGCATACTTGTCATGCATTTTAGAAGTAGGGAAGGCACAAGAAAAGAAAAATAAAACTATACTTCCCACCTGAAGACATTTATTTGAAGTAATCAACAGTTCTGTAAGTTTTGACAAATACATACATCACATAAATACAACGAAGACACAAAATATTACATTATTCCACAAAACTTTATTTCCTTTATAGTCAACTCCTCCTCCTAACCTCATCAACCACTGGTCTTTTTCTCTAAATCATGGATCTGTTTTGTTTTGTTTATTCCTGAAAAAAATAAGTTTTAAATCCTAGTATCCTTAGTATAGTACAGTAAATTTTTTACTTCCATATTTTCTACACAAACCTAGACATTCTCACAAACATAAGCCCCAATCCTACACACACACACACACACACACACACACACACACGTAAGCCCCAGAAAGACAGTAACAAAAATGGCTAGTAAAAGAATATTTAATCACTTTTTTATCAATGAGATCAGTAGACACTTAATATAGAAAAAAATCAAACTCAAGGATACACCTCAGATATCCTGTCATGTCGATAAATATCACCTACAGTAGCAAGAGGTATTGTTATAGGATTATCTATATTTTAGGAAGGTATTTTCTATTTTGTTGAAAAATTTTCTTTATAATGTATCAGTTTTACTTTGATAATAAAAATTTGAAATTACATACTCTTCGTAAGATGCTTCAATCTTTCATGAAGATACTCTGATAAACTCAAGGAGAAACTATTAGCTTGTAACTATCGGTTTATAATTTTTGGAAACAACATAACCTCTTGCAAATTACGGTATCTAAGAAGATGCAGAAAACTCCTCATGTCAGTAAAAAGATTAAGATGAAAAGGGGGAAAACAGTATATGCAAATATGAACACCCACATTGGAGAATACAACATTATTTATCTACTAAAAACATAAGATGTTCTTTGCCCACTCATCTATTGCTGGACATATACGATACCTCTAAGTCTTAGTTATTATAAATTATATTGCTACAGACATACGTAAGCATGTATCTCTATAGCATGATGTTTTTAACTCCACACAATGGAGTACTACTCTGCTATGAAGAAAGATAAACTTGAGTCATCTGTAGAAAAATGGATGCACCTTGAGACCATAAAGTTAAGTGAAATCAGACATAAAAGCTTAAATATTGTACAATTTCTCTTACATGATAAGTCCAACATATTAATAAAAAGCAAGATAATAGGAAGTATGGAGGCAGATTTTTCTGAAATGGAGAGGGCATTAAGAGATGGAGGGAAGGAACAGGGAAAAGGGCTGAAAAAAAGAAATGAATGTGAGTGTAACAACTCCACAGAAGAAATGCAGACACCATGTATTGTAAACATGCCAAAAAAAAAAAAAAAAAAGGAGGCAGATCAAGAGATGAATGGAGAGGGGACAAAGGAACAGGAAGGGGGATGAAAAAGGAATTAAGATCTACATGTGCCGATTTTCCACAAAGATTATAAACAGTATGTATTATAAATATGTTCCAAGCCGGGCGTGGTGGTGCACGCCTTTAATCCCAGCACTCGGGAGGCTGAGGTAGGCGGAGTGTTGTGAGTTCAAGGCCGGCTTGGGCCACAACGCGAGCGCAAGGCCGGCCTGAGCTACATAGGGCGACCCTGCCTCAAAAAACCAGGGCCGGGAGTTTGGCTCAGTGCCTTAAGCGCCTGCCCTGGCAGGTGCGAGGTGGTGAGTTCAATCCCCAGTGCCGCAAAAAATAAATAAATAAATAAATAAATAAATATGTTCCAATAAAAAAAAGTGAAAAAGATGGTCTAATTTACAAAACAACTTTTAAAAACACTAAATTTTAATTCTGATAAAACAACTCTGTGAACTGTATCCTACCACACAGTACTATCATATCACAGATAAAGGATAATTTCAACAACCAGCTCAACTCTCTCCAGATTCAAATGTCAAGCTGCCTATTCAATATCATCATTTGATTAACAGGAGCTTCAAACTTACTGTTTCTCAAACAAAACTTTAGATGTCTTTTTTTTTCCCCCTAAACTAACTCTACTGTTTCACATCTCTATAAATTGCATGATCTGGTTTCTCAGGATAAGCAACCTGGAATCATTCTTGACCTCCCCCTTTCCTTTACAGTACATCTTATATCAAATTCTGTCTACGACAAAATATTCAGAATCCTACTATTTATCACTTTTACTTGTAAGACTCCAAGCCATCAACCACTCTTGCTGGGCTACTGAAGCCATTTTCCTAAGGTCTGTTGTTAGCACTGTTGCCCATGTTTCACATTCAATCTACTCTAAAGAACTGTCAAAGTGATCCCTTCCACCACTGTTTAAAACATACTTAGAATAAATTCCAAAGTCCTTATCATGACCTATTATAGTGTAGTCCGCTGGCCCCCACTTAAGCCTCATGTAATCATGGACAGAACTGAGTCTATTCTTCTTGATTGGTTTGCTGTCCGGTGCTGGGATTGGTGGTCTGAGTGCTGCACCCGCCCAGGGTTGGAGCCAGAGGTGTAAGGTCAGAAAGAAGGCGTGTCTTCCCTCTCTCTTGCAGTTCGTGCCTTGTGGTTTGCAGCAGCCATGAATGGCTGCCCCACCACTCCACTCTGCCTTGCAGCCAGCTGAATACGGCCTGAAACCTCCAAGAACTGTAAAAAATAAACCTTTCCTTCCCTCATTTTGGGCATCAAGTGTTTTGTCTCAGCAATGAAAAAAAAGTAGCCAAGACATGACCTATAAATCACAACATGATTTGGCCCAGGGCGCCTTCTCCAGTGTCAACCCTTGCCACTCGCGCTTTCCCTTGCTCATTCTACTCCATGTATTGGCTTGCTGCCACACCTGGGCAACTGCCAAGACTGCTTTATCTTACAGCCTCTGCATACACTGCTGCCTCTTCTTGAAAACTCCAGAAATCTTCACGACATAGTCTCTCATTTTCAACCTATGTTCATATCTCAGTGCCTTTCAGAAGGTTTTTTCTGACCACCCTATCTAAAATAGTCACCTTCCTCTCATCCTTGTCACTTTAACATATAGTCCTTTAGCCTGAAATGTTTTTCTTCATAGCACTTATTACTACTTCACATTGTAGCACAGTTCACTATGCGTTTATTTCTTCTCTCCCACTCTAGAATGCAACAATAATAATACTGATAATAATAGTAATAGTTGAACCATTTTTGTTGTTGTTGTTTTGAAGCATGGTCTCACTATGTAGGCTGGTCTTGAACTCACTATGTAGCCCAGGGTGACCTCAAACTCACAGGGATCCTCCTGCCTCAGCTTCCCAAGTGCTTGGATTACACGTGTGTGCCATCATACCCAGCTGCTGAACCACTTTTAAATGATCACTTTTAAATGATCACTAAGAACTAGACAGTTAAAATGTTCACAGGTCTTAATTCATTCAAAGCTCACAGAAACCCAACAAAGCAAGCACCATTATCACCCTCATTTTACAAATGAGAAAAACAAAGGCAAAGAGATATTGGGTAATATACACCCAGTCTCCAGATCACACAGTTACTAGGTGATGGAGCTGAGATTCAAACCATAGTAGGCAGCTTCCAGAAAGAACTCTCCTTAACTGTTGTGCTCTATTTCCTTAATGAAAGCAAAGCCTTTGATTATATCATGTTTGGCTATAGTCACAGTACATGCTTGACACAGAATAGGCAATCAAAAGCTATTTGCTGGAAGAAGAAAGCAAAGGGAAAATAGGGAGTAAAAAAATCTCAAAATACTGATAACTTGCTCTGGTCATATAGTTAAGGATCTGCACAGTGTGGACTCAAACTTGCATCATCTGGCTTCAGAACAAGGCTCCTCCTACTTGGCCATGGGTTTTCTCACACAGCTTGTCTCATTTGCTAATTATACTCTTGTTGGTTCTGATTTAAAAAATCAAATGATTCCCATATTTACAGATAAAAATAATGAATGTAGGAAGGTTAATTAACTTTCTCAAGGACTGGGCCTAGTTCATGTGTTCATTAACCTGGAATAAAACTATATTTCCTGGTTCCAAAGTTAGTGTATAATCTGCAACATTCTCTTGCCTCCTTAAGATATTACTGGCTCACTAAAATAATCTACTCTGCACTCCAGCCAAAATAAAAATGGGCACATTTATTGTGTGAACTGTTGGCAGTAAGCAGTTTTTAAAACTTCCTTTTGTTTCTAAACATAGAATCACCACTCAGGAAAACAGATATTCATTACAGTGGTAGTGGCAAACATATGGGATGTGTGTTATCATGTTTTTCTTTTAAGACAAAAGATGTTAATGTATGAGGTTTAACTGGTATTCAAATCTAACAGGAGTGTTGGCACTTTGTGATAAATATAAGTGGATTGTGGGTTACGGTTTGGCACTCAGTCTCCAAAAGGTTTGCCGTCTCTCCCTTTTAAGGAGGGACTAACTGAAGAAAGCAATAGATAAACCCCCTTCTAATAAATTTATGCATTCCTTTCCCCTACTAAGTATCAGCAAAGATTAAAATGGTAAAGATCTTTACAGCATTTGCCTTTGGGTATATGAAATACTTTAAATAAATACATACACAAAAGGTACAGCAAAATAACACAGAAAGTAATCCAGGGACTAAAAGTCAAGAGCCAGAATTCTCAGCAATTTTTTAAATATAATGGTTTAGTTGGAACATTTCCGTGGCAACAGCACAATTATAAGGTATGTGCTACTTTTACTATTTAGTACATTCTCCTTAGGAGCTGACATGATTATCACAAAAAGTTTTTCTGCTACTACAAAGCTAGTGCTAAAGGGAACTGACATTTCAGCTTTAAAAAACTGGCACTGAAAACATGTCCCAATAATAAACGGTATATAAATAATAATCGGTTTGTTCAATCCAACGCATACTTAACCTTTGAGAAGGTTGTGAGGGTTTACTAAACCTTGGAAGGCCTTTAGCAAAACACATGAAGAGTAAGTAATTTACTTAAACTAACACAGTTAATTTAGCAGTAGTGTATAGAGATCACAAAAGTATTGGCCCAGCATGTTGTCATAGTCACTTCTCTTGTCTCTGAGACACAATATCTGACACCTGCACTTAAGGAAGCAGAGGTTTATTTTGGTTCACGTTTACAGTCCATGGTCAGCCTGCTCAAGGCAGGATGATGGCATGAGCAGCAGAGAGCTCATGAGGAAGCACAGTCAAGAGAGGAGAGAGGAAGGAAAATATAACCATCTGGGTCACACCTACGGTGACCTGCTTCAACCAACCAGGCCCCAACTCCTAAGAGCAACCACCTATAATGCTCCTACAATCCATCATCTTTTAAATGCCCTGCCTATGAGCACATGAAGCTCTTAGGAGACATTTAGATATAAACCATAACATTCCACCCCTGGCTCCAAAAATATTCATGCACATCCCTTTATGCAAAATGTATTTTAGTCTATCTCTAAGAGTTGCCAGACTTTTAATAGTGCAAACGCTGCTAAAAAGTTCAAGTCCGATGTCTCCTCTGAGACACAAAGGCAAACTCTTAGCTGTGAGCTCCTGTAAAAATCAAAACAAAGTTAAACACTTCCAATATACAATGGCACAGAATAAACAAGCCCATTCAAAAGGGAGGAATCTAGGATAGAAAGAAATCAGATCAAAGCAAGATCAAAACTTGGTAGGGAAACATTAAATCTTGTAGTTCCATAACCAGCACCTGAGGCAAGTTGTGGTGAAATACAAGTTCCAAAGGGAGCTTCATCACATTGCTATTGCACTACTGTTGGTTGTACCCCTCACAACCTCTCTCTTAGGCTGGCTTTGCTTACTCCTTGTGACTTCCCTCAGATGTTCCATGTTCCTGGCTTCCACAACTTCCTGGGGTTTCCACTGTAGTTTCAACTTCACTTTCACAACTTCACGTACTGCCCTCTCCAGGGACACACTGCCTGGTCCCATAGGCCTTCTTCTGAAATCTAGATGGAAGCCTCCATGACCACACAGATTTTGCATTCTGTATGCCTGTAAAATCAGAACTGCATGGATGGCACCAAGGTCTGCTGCTGGCTCTAGCAGTAGACAGACCCTACTGTATCATAGCTGCAAGGACCTCTGAGTGCCTGGATGGCTGAGCACTGTGAACAGAATCCCAAGAAGCAAATTTCCTAGGTGGTCTTTCTCAAGCACAGTGCCTTGGGGTTCTCTCTTCTCAAAGATAAGTCTTTCACTTTTGGACTTGAGTTTCCCTGCGATCAGTGAGAGTCTTGCTGATTCCTGACATGCCCAAACTCTTAAGTCATTTTTTCCTACTGTCCCAATCCAAAGTACTTGGATTCTTTTTAATGCTACTCTTTTCAGCAATCTGGCTCTCCTCTGCTCCAATTTTGCAGGCCTCAACTTTATCCAACTTTCTAGCCAAATTCCAAACTTTTAAATCATTCATCTGTGTCATTTTCTCGATTCTCAACATGGAGCTGTCTAAAAGCCCCCAAAAGCCCCAAAAGTATCCATGCCACAGTCTCAACATTAGGCTGCCTTGAAATTTCCTCTGCCAAGTTAATTAGTCTACCATCATTAATCTCATTCTACTACAAAGTCTCAGGACATGAGCAAAATGCTGACAATTTTTCCACCAAAGCATAACACACGTGGATCTAGAGTCCAAATGCCAATGGGGTCTTTATTACTACTCTTTGACAGTTGCATTACTGTCAGGATGCAGGCCTTGTAAGCTACCACAAAAGTCTCTCATTTTACTCAGTTTATAGCATTCTGGGGCTGCTTCTCCAGGAAGCATCTCCAAACCTTTTCAAACTCCTTCAGTGAACCAGTTCCAAAGGTTATGAACCATACAATCAGATACTCACTGCAACTTCTGATGCTTAAACTGAGATAATTTTTTAAAAGGTAAAATTTAAAAGAGGAGAAGAAAAATATGTCAAATTTGCCCTACCTTCTGCATACCAAAAGGAACAATTAACAGAGTAAACAAATATGTGATGCCAATATATTCTGAATATCAATGCCCTTCTGGATATTATGCAAAGCATTGATACTGACAATATATAAGAAACATCAACAACAGAAAAAACAAAAATAAATAAATAAATAAATAAATAAATAACTTGATTAAAAATATACAATAAATCCAAATAGACATTTCTCAAAAAAAGACATACAAATGGCCAAACAAGTATATGGCAAATGCTCAATATCATTGAGGAAATGTGTATGAAAATTCCGGTGAGGCACCAACTCACCTCAGTCAGAATGGCTATTAGCAAAAAGAAGACAAGTGCCAGAGAAGGTATGGAAAAAAGGGAACCAGTGCACACTATTGATGGAAATGTAAATTAATATAGTCATAATGGAAACCTGCATGGAGGTTCCTCAAAAGATTAAAATAGAATTAGCAATTACATTACTGAGTTATTGCCAAAAGAAGTAAAATCAGCATACTGGAGAATCATTGGCCCTTCCATGTTGATGACAGCACTATTCACAATAGCCAAGAAATTAAAACAACCTACTGCCCATTCATTAATTGATAAATGAAGAAAATGATACCTAGACACAGTGGAATACTATGCAGCCATATAAAATAAAATCCTATCAATTTCTAATAACATAGATGAACTGGAGGTCCTTACAATAAGTGAAATTACTCAGGCACAGAAAGACAAATCTCACACAAGTTGAGCATAGAATGGTTATTAGCAGAGTGGAGGGTGGCAGAAGAGGAGAGATTGGGAAAGGCTGATTAATAGGTACTAATTTATACTTAGACAGCATAACAAGAAGTTTTGGTGCGCTACTGCACAGTGCAGTGACTATAATTAATAATAATGTACTATACGGTACATTTCAAAAATCTGAGAAAAGATTTTGAAAAGGTTTTTGCACAAAGAGATCATAAATGTTTCATGACATAGATAAGGTCAATCCGATTTAAACATCAGAAACTTTATATAGTACATGCATCAATACATTATATGTTACCACATTAATATGTATAACTTTTATGTTTACGTGTATCACTTAAAGAACAGCTAATTAGAAAAACAATCAGAGTACCATCAATATTAATTTGATGAGTAAGTTCCCTTCATCTAGCAAGTCTTGTATTTCTCATGCAAGAGTTGTAGAACTGTTCCTAATACCAGAACACCTTAGAGTCACTTAATAGATTCTACAATTTTAAAGATTAAATGAGTTAGATTTAAAAATAGTAATTTAAAATACAAAAAATAATTAAGAAACTCATTTCATTTTTAATATAATTTTGCCTCATCAGGGATAAAAAGAACAAACAATTTTTTAAAACTTTCCTCAGAGCCAGGCGTGGTGGCGCACACCTTTAATCCCAGCACTCAGGAGGCTGAGGTAGGCGGAGCGTTGTGTGTTCGAGGCTGGCTTGGGCTACAACGTGAGCACAAGGCCAGCCTGAGCTACATAGTGTGACCCTGCCTCAAAAAACCAGGGCCGGGAGTTTGGCTCAGTGGCTTAAGCACCTGTCTGGCAGGCGCGAGGTTGTGAGTTCGATCCCCAGTGCTGAAAAAAAATAAAAACAAAAATTTCCTCAGGACTAAGAACTTTTTGCCAAGGAATATAAAGTATCTGTTATTGAGGACACAGTTATTTAGGACCCTAAATAATTTCAGTGAACCACATCATTCCATAGGTTTATGGTTACTCTTTCTTCCAAGCACTACCTTAAATATATACATTGAGGGAATTTAGCAGGAATGAGATAGTATAGTATGCATTAAAAGAAAAATAAAAGTAGAGTAAGAAAAGATACTGTCATTTCAGATGAAAAACTACAGACATGTCAATTTAATGTGAATAAACAACATAGATGATAGCACAAGTTATGTGGCTTTGGAATTCCACCAAATCACAGTAGCTACTTAGTATTTATGTATTCTAAAGTTTAATATTCTGAATCTCTAAATCAATTATAATTTTTTTCTATATTGTTCTTAACTTAGATTATGCCTACTTAAAGCTTTGTTTTTTTACAAAATATCAGTAAATAAAACACATTGGCAAAACAAAAACAACAAAAAAACCTTAAGTGTTCGGAAAAGAACAAGTCAACAATACTTAATTTTGAATAAAATCACCCTAAGAGCACTAAAAATTTGGAATTATCTGGTAGAGAAGAAATTTTTTGTTTGTTTGTTTAAGCAGATAATGAGAAAAGGAAAATGCTGCTCATTTTTAGTTTCTAATGATCTGATGAACAGGAGAGAAGAAAAGTGATACCTGTACTTACTGTCGTTGGATCCCATGCTAATGAGGTCCTCAGAATCAACATTGTGAACAATGGCTGCTTTGTATCCCGCTCTCTGTGCATTTAAAACCTACAAATTTAGAAAATACTTATGAAGAAGACAATGTTTTCATCATGTCCCTCAGCCTCAGTAAGTATCAACAAGTCTGTATCATTTAGCTGGAACTACTATGCACATAACTAGGATTATGTACATAACTAGGCATAAATCTCAGGTGCTCTTCAAACAAGATATTTACAATGCATTATCAAAGATTTCTTTAGATATCATCCTGATTTCATTCATGGTGTTTAGTCAAGGCAGAAGCAAATGAAGGACAGGGACACAAGCTCAAACATTAAAATTCTGTCTACCTGTGAACATGGAGACTTGCTAATTATTCATGAAATAAACTGAGGCAAATTATTTTCATTTTTAATATTGTTTCCTAAATTTAAAATAGAAATGGCATCAATGTGTTTATCATATGCAAAGAATACTTTAAAATGCTTAATATCATTCCTAACATATAGAAATGTGTCAAATAAACACAATTTATTTTTAGTTTGATCATCAGGTTTTTTAAAAATTTCTTTTTAAAGCTTTGAAGAAATAAAAAATACCTCCAGCCTGAAGTTACTTACTCTGGTTCTGTATAGCCATTTAACCTTTTCTATTTCTGTAAATAGTCATCTTAGCACCATAAGAATATAGCTGGATATGAGGAAGAGAATAAGATGGCGTGGTCAGAAGAATGTAAAAGAATGAGAGAATGAATACAACCAAAATACGTTCATGCATGAAAGTACCATGCTGAAACCTAATATTTTGTAAAATTAGTAAGTATCAAGAAAAATATATTTTAAAAAGAATATTATAGGTTCTTACTCTTATTTATTTATTACACATAAACTTATGCACTCATTATATTGCCATAGGCATAAGACTTCACTCAACTTTTATTTAAACAAAAGCCATCTGATGTGTCAATGAATTTTTTTGACGGGGGACAGAGTCTCACTACGTAGTTCAGACTGGCACTGAACTCACTATATAGCCTAGGCTGGCCTCAAACTCACAGCAATTCTCCTGCCTCGGCCTACTGACTGCTGGGGTTACAGGTGTGCACCATCATGCCCAACTAAATGATTATTTTTAACTGTTCCCAAAAACCTAACCAAGTAACTGAAGAGAAACATTTCTTTCCACATCCAAGAAGCATCTTTTTTCATAGACACAACTTAGGAAATACAACATGAGAGCGGTATTAACAGCTATTTCCTGCTAACAGAAAATTTTAAGTATTAAGCAAATCTTCACTGAAAGTACAAAATTTAACCTTTTGTCACTATAAAAGGACATATATGAAAACATAAATGTACCATGTTAGGACACAGGGAAAAGTAGTCTCAGGAACTGTAAGATTTAAAACTGTAGTTCAATTCTACAAGCATTTGTTGAGCTTGCATTACGAGCAAGATACTGTGTGTCAGGCACCATGCAGAACTCACAGGGGGATCAGAAACTGTCATTATCCTTATGGAGATCTCCATGTTCATGGATCTCTGAACAGGTCAAATGCTGTCTCGCTTTTATGTGTCTGCTCACACTATTGCTGCTTAGAAGACATTTCTCTTCTGAGTGCCTACCAGGTCTTCAAGTTCCACATCATCTCCATGAATAAAGCCTGCGTTGTCTGGTGCCCTGTTCCACAATAATTGCACCTTGCTTAGACTGTATCAACCTTTCTTCTTTCTTTCTTTATTGTCTTTTTGAGACAGGGTCTCGCTATGTAGTTCAGGCTGGCCTTAGGCTCACTTTGTAGCCCAGGTTGGTCTCAAACTGGGAACAATCCTCCTGTTTCAGTCTCCCAGGTGCTGGGATTACAGGAGTGTGCCACCAAGCCTGGCTCAATCTTTATTTATAAATATTTTTCTTCAAGATCTCATATAGTACCATATATTGTATTTATGCATAGTGTTATTCTGTATGTACTTCAGAAGGTCCTTTAATCTCCTGTAGTTGTCTATGAAGTTTTCTAGCAAGAAGAGACAAAGTAATCACCAATTTTGTAAGATAATTTCTCACTCACAAGTGATTAAGATCAACCAGTGTAAGTGAATGCATTTACAACAATATGCTAAGTGTATAACCGAATCTGACCATTAGGTTTGCGTGGTTTTTTTTGTTTTTGTTTTTGGTTTTGGAATTGGGATTGGATATAATGCCTTCACACTGAGATACATCTCCAACCCTTTGTTTGTTTTTATTTTGAGACTGGGTCTTGCTAAGTCCCTAAAATGCCCCGGCTGGGCTCAAATTTGTGATCCTTCTGCCTCAGCCTCCCAGAGTGCCAGGGCTATAGGCATGTGCCATCACAAACCAGAACAATGGATTCTCAAAACTGTACCAAGCAACTGAGAAGAAATACTTCTTTTATGTATCCAAAATGTACTTGTTAGGCCAGGAGTGGTGGCACACACCTGTAATCCTAGCCCTCGGGAGGCTGAGGCAGGAGGATCGCTGTGAGTTCGAGGCATCCTGGGCTACACAGTGAGCTCAAGGACAGCTGGAACTACATTGTGAGACCTACCTTAAAAAAGAAAAAGCAACTGTTTCATAAATACAATATAAAATTGTATCACTATCAAAAGTAATTGTCTGCTAGCAAAACAAAGACATTTCTAAAACAGATTTAGCAAACTGCTAAAATGGGAAAGAATTCTGTAAGCTTAAGTGTGAACCCCCCGCAAAAAAACACAAGCATATTTTCAAAAACTTGACAAGTATGGCTTTCTCCAAGGTTTTGTTGTTGTGTTTATTGGTTTTTAAAATAAAGAAATAAAATTAAATCAAGGAACACATTAACATATGGACCAACAGTCTTATGAATACAAACAAGGAAAAGATATTTATGTTTAGGAACTATAAAATTCATGTGTCAGTCAAATTAAATTACATTTTCAACTAAGCAGCAGCTGGTATTTTTAAGAACACATGAGGCAGAAATAAAACCTAAATCATCTAGTAATCATGTGCAAGGATTCGCATTCATAAAATGCAACCTCAAACACATGGTGTCAGATAGAAGCAAAGAACTCAGATTCATGAATAAAAAGCATGCATTGTGAACAAAAACCTAAATCCAAAACAGCCATCAAAACTGAAAATTGCATTAAAGAGCTTTCTGAAATGTATTGCCAATCTGTCTTTTTAAGAAGACTGATCAGAGCTATTAGTTCAAATTATACTAATGTGCTGAATATTTTACATCTAATCGGCAAATCAGATGTAACTGAATTACGAAGACCAGGTGGCATCTAACCAAGACTTTCAAGAAATAAGCTTGTTATTAAAAATAGCCAGTCTGTCGGTAGATAACAGGCTTCTAATAGAAGAGTCAATAAGACAGGTTCTGAAAGGCATGATGATACAATAGTTCATCTTATTTCTAGTCTGAACAAACTCATAATACTACCACTAACAAAATATATTTTATTCAAAAAGAAAAAAAGAAGTTACGGGGCTAGCAATATACTGGGCTAGCAAGATGATCATAAACAGAGAGGGAGGGGCTAGTTGGGGGTCAAACCCAGAGCATTCACTATGAGCTATATCCCAAGCCTGTTTTTTCTTTGTTTTTTCATTTTTTAAAATAGGGTCTAAGGGCCGGGAGTTTGGTTCAGTGCCTTAAGCGCCAGCCCTGGCAGGCGCGAGGTTGTGAGTTCAATCCCTGGTGCCGCAAAAAAAAATAAATAAATAAAATAAAATAAAATAGGGTCTTGCTAGGTCACAAAGTTGCCCAGGTTGGTTTTAAACTTGTGATTATTGTGCTTCAGCCTCCCAGACTGCTGGGATTACAGGCATAAAGCACCACACCCAGGATAAATAGAGATGTGTTAATGTTAATACATATGAGGAGTTGGGGAAACTATTGATAAAACATAATATAACAAAGTTCCTAAACGAAAGCTATGTGAATAACAGAAACCTCTATCTGATAGATTTATACTCATTATTTCCAATATTCAACAGAACTCTATGATGTAGATATTTTTTTCTGTATTTTAAAAACAAGTGGGCCTAAGGTCACACTTAGGCAGAGCTGAGATTCGAACACTGTCTGGTTAGGTGGAGAAGCACTGGGGCTATGGTTGACATTTCCCCTAAAGACCCATGTGTGAAATAAAGGCTTGTTCCTTAGCTTGGCACAATTAGAAGGTGGTAGAAACTTGAATAAGGGGCATGGTCTAGTGAGGGGTCTTAGGATGCTGAGGTGCCCTCAAACGGTGGGGAGTGTGACTGAGGGATGCCCTCAAAAGAGATTTGGGGACACCGGTCTCCACCTCTTCTTCTCTCCTCGCTTCATGGCCACCATGAGGTAACTAGCTTGACACATGGAACATTCCTGCCATGATTTACTTTAGCACTGGCTCAAAAACAACTGGGCTAAGCCAGGCGTGGTGGCGCACACCTTTAATCCCAGCACTCAGGAGGCTGAGATCGGAGGGGCATTGTGAGTTGGAGGCCGGCTTGGGCTACATAATGCGACCCTGTCTCAAAAAACTAGGGCCGGGAGTTTGGCTCAGTGGCTTAAGCGCCTGACTGGCAGGTATGAGGTTGTGAGTTTGATCCCTGATGCCACCAAAAAAACAACACAAAACAAACAAACAAACAAAAAAACCACAACAGAGCTAAAAGACCATAGACTGAAATCTTTCAAACTGAACAAAAATAAATTTTTTCTGTTAATAGGCTAATTATCTCAGGTATTTTCTATAGTGCTGAAAAGCTAATCCAATAGGGTTTCCCAATGGTGCAGGATGAGGATTATTGATCCTGCGTTTCCCTCAAAATAAGACCTAACTGGAAAATAGTTGCTGGTTGCTACCATGGTGATGGCCAGTGTCAGGCAGATTACACCTTGCTCTGCTCTTGCTTACTGGCCACTCTGTAATGATAGGTAGGGCAAAGCAAATGGAGCTAGTACTTTTGATCTCTAATTTTCAAGGCTGATTATTTTCCAGTTAGGTCTTACTTTCAGGGAAACATCGTCTGTCTTAGTATTTTACAAGTGTCTGAAAAGGGAGATTAAGTAAGTATTAAGACTCAGACAACATTAATTCTAAAATTTTGGGGGCAAATTAAGCCTATAAACAAAATAGTACATACCAAGAAATTTGTTGAAATATTGGGATAGAGTTTATAGAAACTTAAGAGGATGAAAAGGCTATGAGTTAAAATATTTATGGCAGATTTTATGGGACTTGAATTATACCTCAACAAACTGAAATATAAAAGTGAGGGAATTACTTTTATGGGTTAACAGTGGAAACAGGAGAAAGTTTTCATATGCAAAGAAGAGAGCAAAAAGAGGAAAAATGATGTATGAAAAGACACGTTCAAAACAAGAATCTTGTTTTTGTTATATAAATGTATGCAAGAAACTTCTGTAAAATTCCTGGTAACCCCCAAAAAAGAAACTTCCATAAAGTTACTATAATATACCCATTTTATTTTATTTTTATTTATTTTTGATACTGGGGATTGAACTCACAACCTTGCGCCTTCCAGGCAGATGCTTACACCACTGAGCTAAATCCTCAGCCCTATTTTTTGAGACAGGGTCTCACTATGCAATCCAGGCTGGCCTTGAACTCACTTTCTAGCCCACACTGGTCTCAAACTCACAAGGATCCTCCTGCCTCAGCCTCCCGAGTGCTGGGATTAAAGGCATGAGCCACCAGGCCTGGCTCAATATACCCATTTTAAAAATTGTTCTTGGGATTAAGTAATTTAATGTACAAAGTACTTTAAGTAGCAGTTAGTGTCTGGCACATACCAAATAACTATTAGTTACAGTAGGGTCACTGTGATTAGTTATCATTGCTGAAGTTTTTAAACAACATTAAAATATTTTAACAAAGTCAGAGACAGATAGTGAAGAAAAGAGATAGTGTAGTACTTCGAAGGCCTTTCAGGATATATACTTGGAGTTACCTTTTGTCAAATAAACTAATAAAACATCCCATTCACATTTTTACCTTTTCTACAATCTTCAATCTCCTTTAGTAACTGCTTTAACATACACAAATTGAGTTAAGCATACTTCATTGTCACTCTGGAAAGATATGCTACCAATACACAGACTTGTGTAACTTGTCTAGGCTATGTGCCTGCAAGAATGGTAAAAATGCAAGAGAGATGACTTTCCTGAGTGAAAGAGACTTTGAAAACAACCCAGCTGTGGTGGGGATGCAAACTTACCAGTCTTATTGGCCAGTGTGGAGATTCCTCAAAAAACCAGGACTAGAGGTTCAATTCAACCAAACTATTCCCTTCTTGTTATCTTCCCAAAAGAATTAAAAGCATCACAGCTACCTGACACATGCACACCTATGTTTGTATGTGCAGCACAGTGTGTAATAGCCAAATTTTAGGAACAGCCCAAATGCCCATCAACTGATGAATGGATAAAGAGCATGTAGCTTTTCCATACAGTGGAGTACTACTCTGCCATAAAGAAGGATAAGCTTGAAACATTTCTAGCTAAATGGATGCACCTTGAGACCACACCCTTAGGTGAAATAAATGGAATACATGTGTAAATTCCACATTATTTCTCTGCTATGAAAAACTGAAAGTATAAATAAGGACCAAAATGTATAATAGATATTGCAAAATAGGAATAAAATGTTTAAATGTTAAGGGAAACTGGCAAGGGGGGACAAAAAGAAAATTCAGTTGTATCAGGTAGCAATCTGAATGCTGATATAAAGTAAGACACACAATATTTTTTATTTGAAATGCAAATCTGCATTCCAAGTTCCAAAAACTTTTATCAGAATTCTAGTGCTTTTTCCTTGCTTGGAGAATAATCTGCAACATTTAAGCAACAGTGAAAAAGCAGACAACTTCAGACAAGCAGGTAGGTGACATTCCGTGAACACTGTACATGTATCTCAGCAGGAGCCCAATGTTCTGAGAACACTGACTTTGGATGAGGGCAAAATACATTTCAGAAAAGAACAGTTGACTTTTTAAATATACTTTTATTTTGCACAAGGGATTGAGCCCAGGGCTTTTACACTGAGCTACATCCTGAGCCCTCCCCCTTTTTTTATTTTACATTCTTCCAATTTTAAGGATATTACAACCTTAAGTTTAATTCATGAATTCAACATTTTCATTATTATATGTATAAAAAGGTCATTTACTTGAACTGGGAAGTGAGAAGAGAATACAGTGAAATATATCAGATTATATTTCATAAAGAATAAAAATATATGTGGTTTAGAAGGAAATTTTAGCTACAAGTCATAATTTTCTTTAGTAAGACAACACAGAAGTAGAGAAAGAAATAATAAGTATTAGGGTAATTCAACTACTGTACTTTAGCTTAAGTATAAATTTAAAACTGTATCTATCTTAAGATGTAATTTGAATCTTAACCACCAGTAAGAGAATGATTAAATTTTCTTAAATTTAGACATAGGATACCTTCAGTGACTAAAGAATGTTTGTTCCACATCTACTTTCCTGGCCAAGTATGAACTTGGTTCGCATTGTAAATTGGTATTTTAAGCTGGGCGTGGTGGTGCACGCCTTTAATCCCAGCACTCGGGAGGCTAAGGTAGGCGGAGCGTTGTGAGTTCGAGGCCGGCCTGGGCTACAATGCGAGCGCAAGGCCGGCCTGAGCTACATAGTGCGACCCTGCTTCAAAAAAACCAGGGCCGGGAGTTTGGCTCAGCAGCTTAAGTGCCTGTCTGGCAGGCGCGAGGCTGTGAGTTCAATCCCTGGTGCCGCAAAAAAATAAATAAATAAATAAATAAAAATAAATTGGTATTTTAAAATATTCTCCATTAATAGTGTTATCTACAAAATATCCTACAGATAAGGTTCTATTTGCTGGTGAAAGATTTACTGCTACCTTCTTCATAATTACAACATGATAACAGTCCTCTCCCTGCCTCTATTCAACACTGTATTAATCATTTGGCCAATACAATAAGGTGTGCGAGAAAGGACAAAGGCAGGGGAAGGAGTGTGCACAGGAACACAGAGGAAGTAACACAGGAGACAGCATTCGCAAACTAACATAATCATCTACTTAGATGGATCTAAAAGACTAATAGAAGAAATAATTGTTTGAAATTCTATATCTTAATTAAACATTCCTTCAAAGAAGTCAGGTGAGATTAAGGCACTGGTGGATAAAAAACCATTTTTAAACGAGGGAGAGAAAGAGGGACACACACACACACACACACACACACACACACCGAGAGAGAGAGAGAGAGAGAGAGAGAGAGAGAGAGAGACACAGACACAGACACAGACACAGACACAGACACAGACACAGACAGAGAGGGAGAATGAATGAGAATCTGTCAATGGCCCTAAAAAGCAATATTAAAGTATGAAATGAATGAAGGGGTGACAGTAATTTGACTCAAAACAAACATTAGTATATATAATTACACAGTTATTATGAGGACAGTATAAAATATTTTGGCTTATAACTTTTCTTCTCCTATCTGGTTTGAAAACCACCCACAGAAAACAATGTGCTAGTAATTGGCTTAGAACATTTGAAGATGCATTTCATAGAAAATAATAGTACAGCTGAAGAGAAACAGTGTGAAGGTATATTGGAATAAAGTTTTGTGTATTATTTAAACTGAATTAGTATTAAGCCTACCTACATCATTCAAATAAAGATGAGAATTATAATGCCCAGAGGAACCATTTTGAAAATAACTCACAAATATACAAAAGAAACAAACTTTAAAGGTATGCTAAAAAATACATATTTAACACAAAAGAAGGCAGGAATGATGAAAATTAATTTCTATAGAAAACAAGACAGAAACAGATGTAAACCATATCTTGTAAGTATATTAAGTGTAAACAGATTAAGTATCTCAATCAAAAGCCAAAGATTGCCAGAATGGATTTAAAAACATGATCCATACACATACACTGTCTCTATAAGACTCATCTTACCTAACTCAAAGACATAAATAGGGTGAAAGTAAAAGGAAAGAAAAACTACACCACATAAATACTGTAACACTGAACTTTAAAGCAAAGGTTTAGTATAAGACAAAGAGACATAGGGGCTATATACACCTAATTACATGCCTCCAAAATACATGAAGCAGAAACTGAGAGAATTAAAAGAGAGAAATGCACAATTTAGCAATAGTAGTTGGAGACTTCAACACTCCATTCTCAAAATTAGAACTCATCAGAAGAGTGATAATGAAACAAAATTACTTGAGCCAGATATAAATCACTTAGATATAACGGATATCTATAGGACATTCCAGCCAACAACAGCAAGATAAAACATTCTTCTCAAGTGCACATTCTTTAAGATAGAATACATTGGTGCCATAAAATAACCTTTTAAAACTTCAAAAGTATTAAAATCACACAAAGTATATTTTTCAAGTACAATGGAATGAAATTAAAGTCACCCATCATTAAGACATTTGCAAGTATGTTAAAATTAAGCAACAGACTCCTAAATAACCAATGATCCCAAAAACAAAACAAAACAAAACAAAAAGGCACAAGCTGGGCATGATGATGCGCAACTGTAATCCCACAGCACTCTGGATGCTGAGACAGGAGAATCGCTGTGAGTTTGAGGCTATCCTGAGCTACGAAGTGAGTTCAAAGTCAGCCTGACCTGCATAGTGAGACCTTGTCTCAAAAAGACAAAACAAAAAAAAGCACAAAGAGAAACTGTAAATACCCTGAGATGAAGACAAAAGCAAAACATCAAAACTTACAGAATAGCTGAGTGTGGTAGCACACACCTGTAATCTCCACACTGAGGGAAGCTGAAGCAGGAGTGCCGCCAAGTTTGAGTGCTGCCTGGGCAACTAGTAAAAAATTAAAGGGGTTGGGCTGTAGAGAGCCCCTGGGTGTGACCCCCAGTAAAGGAAATAAAAAAATTAAAATTAAAATTACATAAACACAGAATGCAGCTAATACTGTGCACCGGAGAAAAATCATTATCATTTCACGATTTAAAAGAAAAACAAAAGGGAAATTCCACAACATGATAAAGAACGCCTACAAAAAACATCTCCCACTGATACCATACTTGAGGGTAAAAGAATGAATGCTTTTTATTTAAGATTAAAGTCAGATGGGATGGCACACACCTGTAATCTCAGCACACAGGCTGCTGAGACAAGAGGATTGCTGTGAGTTTGAGGCCAGCTCAGGCTACACAGTGAGTTCAAGGCCAACCTGAACTGTACAAGGAGACCCTTTCTCAAAAAAAAAAAAAAAAAAAAAAAAAAAAAAAAAAAAATCCACAAAAAAAAAAGAACTTCACTCACATTTCTATTCAATATTGTACTGAAGATACAATAAAATCAGGAAAGAAAATGAAATAAAAGGCACCCACGTTGAAAAGCAAAATTATCTCTAATGGACAAATGACATCATTATTAGGGAGCTTAAAATGAACAACAACTAGAATTCAGTCAAGAAAAGTTAAGAGTAGTCACTGGTCAAAGAGAGAAAACTTCCTTCAACATCTAGAGCATTCAGAGGACACACAAAAGGGTCATGCATTATCAGGAGAGTAGCTAAAATGATAGTCCTATAATAAAGGATACTCTTGATCAACTATGGAGGTCCATATAAACGTAAGCTGGAAGCTGGGTGCAGCGGGGCACACCTGTAATCCCAGCACTCCAGGAGACTGAGGAACGAGGATCACAAGTTTGTGCCCACCCTGAATGATACAGTGACTTAGCAAGTCCGTGTCTCAAAAAGGGGGTAAGCTGGGGTTGTAGCTGCAACTTTCAAAATAAGCCTCAAAAGATACTCAGCTCATTTCCAAGTAATTTAATTGTCAGTCAAAACAAAATGAAGTGCTCCTTAAAGACAACGAAACCCAGACACACAAGAACATAACCAATCAAAATTTACTAGAACACTACAAAGAAGTAGGACAATGTGATCCATAATCAGAAGAAAAATCAGTTAATACAAACATCCAGAAATGACACTGATACGGAATTATAAAAATTTTAAAACAGGCATTATAAAATATAATTTGTAATTATAATATATAAATATATCAAATTAAAAATCAGGTTCAAAGAATTGGAGGAAAAAAATTTTAAAAAGAGAGACTGGAGGAAATTACAAATATTAATGCTCAGAGAAATGGGAGACAAACACATGAATATATTTTTAAAATTCACATGAAAGTTCTAGATAAAAACTATTATAATATGAAAAGTTTGCTGGATAAGCTTAAAAGACAGGACAATGCAGAAGAAAAGATCTGAAGATAAAACAACAGAAATTTACTAAACAGAAACACAAAGGTATAAAAGGAGAGAGAAAAGATCAAGACCTATTGCAGATTAAAAGAGAAATGATAACTAAACTCAATGTATATTTCATGACTGAATATTGAAATGGTTTAACAACATCTGTAAGGAAGGGGTATTTTGGAGACAATTACAAGGTTTAAATGTGCTAAAATCATTACATAACAATATTTATCAAGATGGCCGTGGTGGTACATGCCTGTAACTGTGCACTCGGGAAGCTGAGGCACTTGGGAGGCTGAGGCAGAAGGACTGCTGTGAGTTTGAGGCTAGCCTAGACTACATGAGTTCAAGACCAGCCTGGACATTTGAGACATGCAAATGAAAGTATCACTCAGATTCCACCTCACCCCAGAACGAATGGCTAGTATTACAAAGTCAACTAATAACAAACGCTGGAGGGGCTGTAGGCAAAAAGGAACCCTTCTTCACTGTTGGTGGGAATGTAGGTTGGTGCAATCTTTGTGGAAGTCAGTGTGGAGAACCCTCAAAAAGCTAGGATTGGAGGTCCCATTTGATCCAGCTATTCCCCTTCTGGGTATCTTCCCGAAAGAACTGAAAATATCTCATCACAGTGATATATGTTCATCTATGTTCATCGCTGCCCAATTCATAATTGCTAGATCGTGGAAGCGGCCTAATATGTCCCTCGACTGAGGAATGGATAAAAAAGGTGTGGTATTTTTATGTAATGGAATACTACTCAGCTATAAAGAACAACAAATTAGACAGTTTCACCCTCAAATGGATGAATGCTGAGTATATGCTTCTCAGTGAACTGAATAAGTCACATATAAGTGACTATCATATTGTTGCACTGGTGTGATGAACTGAAATAAAACCTATGCATATATAAAAATTAGTTGGGACAGTTAGAGAAAAAGAAAAACAGAATGTTTATTATTTGATATTTGGATCCAATTTTGCTGTTTGAATTACATTTTTTTGTTACTGCTTGAAAAAAATAGGTCTTGAAATCTTTAAAAAAAAAAACAAGACAATTTAGTGTATTGGTAATGAATTTTTTTATTCAGTTATGCATTGAATAATACTCTGAATCCTATATAGGTGCATAATTAAATTTTGATAAACTATTTTCTTATTTTTATTTATTTCATTCTTAAAATTTTTCTGTTCAGATGTTTTATTTGGACTATAATATTATAAATGTGTTCTTTTATGTCCCAATATAGTATAATTCTGCATTGTTTCTGATTCTTCGCTAAATTTCATTGTAATCTGCCAGTTTACATTGTTCACTTTCTGTTTCATTAAATATCTTGGTGTGTGTTATAAAAACAAAACAAAACAAAACAAAACAAAACAACCAGCCTGGGCTACATAGTGACAAACAAACAAACAAAAAACAATATTCATCAATATTAAATTTCCTTAGTAACAATTGCGGACATGTAAAAGAATGTTGCTGTAGTAGACACATAAAATATGGAATTTTAAAATAAAACAAAAAATAATGGATTAATGTTAGTAGGATACCTATGTTTTCATCTTTGTTTTTTTAAAACAATTACAGCATTTATTCAATAAGGAATATTAAAATAATCCCAATTAGCAAATAACTTCAACCACATACATTATAACTAATTACATACATATTCCAAAATCTCCAGAAATAAGATAATTATAGAACATCTTAAAGCATGTCTTGGAAAACTAACCAAAACACTTGATAAATTAACTAAAGAGAATGTGTACACACATCCATATTGACCTGTATGCAAAAATTGAAGGAAATACAGAGGAAGCTAAAGTTTCAAAATTTTCTGAAACATAATGTCAGTACTTAAGTCAAAACACTTACCTGCCAAATAAGGATAGCTTGAGGTATTTCCAATGCTCAAGTAAGTTTCTGGATGCTAAATACCACACATACTTGTTATAAATTAAACCACAAGCTTTTGTCTTGAGGGCATTATTTTTTAACATCCAGGCAGGTACTTTTACCAATCTGATACATTTTCATTAAGTCAGCTTCACATAATTAACTTTAAGTAGAATAATTTTCAATTATGAGCATGGTTTCCATTTTCATTCATGAGCATGGTTCATGAATGAAAAAATATAGATTAATTTCACAATGTTCTCAAAAAATAAAATCCCGTTGAACCTAACATTAAAAGGAAACCACAACAGGAAAAAATAAATTTCATATTTTAAAAGACTACTTTAAAATGAATGAAAGATTGCTTCATTTGTACTTCCTGGTAAAACATTTAATTACTAAAAAACTACTGATTCTACCATATTTTAAGCATTCTGAATGTCAGACTTTATGTTCCTTAAAGAAAGGAACAATTGTGCTTATTTGTATGTATCTCAAGTCTAGGAAAATATCTGTCACATAAACAGTTGTTTAAACTGCAACTAAGTTAAATGTTTATTCAGCCCTATTAGAAAGATCTAAGTCACAAAAACGAAATTTCCTTATTAGGTGCCCTTTAAAAAATACCTAAAAACTTCTACTGTAGTCATTGTGGATAAAAACATTCCTAATATATGTTGCATTTTCCCAGCTTTCCCAACCAAAGGGCATCAAATATGAAATGACCTTTTCCAATTACTCATGTAGCATCATGAACATGTTTCAACAGACAGAAACTGCCTGTCTTTAATGTTAAGTGTCACATATTACTTCCTGTTTCTGACTATGCTTAACAACTGGTGGACTACAATCATTATAGCCTCCTTCTTTCCAGTAGTATAGAAACAAAGGACTAAACCTGGTAAGAATTATTCTCTTTAAAGAAAAATTAGGTGCATAAAACTTCCAAGAAAAAATTGTCAGAAATATGTATTTTAACGCTGAAGTATTGTGACATCTGTTAGGAAGGTACAAAGACACGTTCCCTTTTCTTATTTGAAGTACGTTCTGTAAAAGCTGACCTTTTGAAAAATGGCATACAACCACCGCATATTTACTTAGGCTTAGGGAAACAGTGAATTTATTTCATTAGAAAAATTTTCAGTAGGGCTGGAAAAATCTTCTGTTATTCGAAAAAACATAGTTATTTATTTCAAGAATACCAGAAAACAGAAGCCAGAAAAGTAAAGACTTAATGACATCATTTTAAAGCCAAACTGTTAAGTACATGGCAAGCAATTTTTAAATACTGGGAGACACAATTTAACATAGAATAACAAAAAGCAATTTTTGAGTTGATAACTGCTTGAGCAGCAGCACATTTTAGTATCCAGACCAGGTTTCACTTCTACAAAGTAAAAGCTGGCTTAAATCTGTATTTTTAAAACTATAGCCCATGACACATTACTAGTAGGCAATAAGCTCCTAGGTGAAATTTATTTTTTAAATAAAAAAGAATTTCATCTACCAAACTATTATAGGTGGTACAGGTTAGCAATACTTCATGGAACTTTACTGTATGGAATATATATATATATTTTTTATGAATGAAAATAAATTTCTACCTATGGGTTACAGTCAAAAAAAGTTTGACACTCACACACATAGATATTCGTAATGTTCTATAGATGGTCTGCAGTGAGTAGAGATTGATGCCTTTCCACATCGCAGCAATCATTATGCAACACACCACCACAAAATCAAAGTCTTTATGTTATAGACCTTCGAATGTGGCCAGTGTCAGTGAAATTTAATACTGTATCTGGCATATAAATAGCACTAAACATAATAAAATAAGATTAGTTAAATAATAAAGTTTAATTTAAGTAAAATAGTCTTTTGCAGCTAATGTTAAGAAAACCTGAATAGTCTGTATATGCATCTATTTCTGATACCTACTTAAACTGAAGTAAAAATAAAGCTATTTTAAACAGAAAAAATGTATTTATAATGAACTTCACCAGTTATAATTACTGACTCTAATCATAAGATACCTAAATATTTATTAGAATGGTAATTAAGTCTAAAAAGAATATTTATAAAATATTTTGTTATCTCCATGTACACTAAAGTGAATACTAAAATGAAGGCTCTGGTCAAAGCATGTATATTTTTGGACACTGACAGAATTCATATTACAATCAAATCTTAATTATTTCTCAGCCTAATTATTTCAACCCACTCACAATGAAAATAAAGCTTTTGGAAGAATTTTTTGTGCAACAAAAGGGTAATTCGTTGTAGTTGCTATCTGTCTACTATGAAATTCCAGCAATGACAGGGACTTACACTGCACTTGAAAAATAACTGTAATGGAGCAACGATGATGAGAACTGTAATGCTCAGTGCCACCCAGTGACAGACCTGAGTAGTACACGTCTCTGCTACTGCCTGTTCACTGTTCCTAGTATTCTAGGCACTGTATTTAAAACTCAACACACAGAAACACACAAAATGTAACCAATATTTCAGGCCAGATGTAGTGATGCATGCCTGTAATCCCAACACTCGGGAGGCTGAGGCCAGAGGATCAATGTGAGTTCAATGCCAGACTAGGTTACATAGTGAGTTTAAAGTCAGTCTGAACTACATAGTGAGAACTTGTCTCACCAAAAAAAAAAAAAAAAAAAGCACCAATGTTCTCAAGCAGCTTAAGTTAAAAAAGACATACTGATGGGTCTTCAGCTGTGGTCAAGCAAATGAGAAAGAAAATAGGACTACAGAGCAAAACAAAGGGTCCACAGTAAAGAAACACAAAATATGCAGTACTACTAGGGTTTGCTCTGGCCTCAGCCAAGAATCTTTCCCATCACAAGGCAGTTTTAATAAGCAATCTCTGTGATGACTGTGTAGTAAATGGAACAGCACTTTATTTAAAAGATGTGAAATCAATACAAGTAGTTCAAATAGAAAACCCTTTCACTATGAAGCTCACATACTGATAGTAGTTTAACATGATCTGTTGATGTAAAAATATCTAAAGGATCTAAATCTAAAGGAATTACTTGGTAACAATAGACTAGCATGGTAGCACATGCTTATAATTCCAGCACTGCGAAAGGCTGAGGCAAAAAAATTGCAAGTTCAAGGGCAGCCTGAGCAATTTAGCAACTTAGTGAAACCCTGTCTCAAAATAAAAAATAAAAAGGGCTGGGGATGTAGTCCAGTACAAGGCCCTGAATTTAATCTCCAGCACCACAAACGGGGTGTGATGGCGATGGGGGGGAGAGGGGATTACATACTAGAAAGTAATAAATCTCTCAAACTGAGTAGTAAACATGCAGATATTCATTTTATTATTCTTTAAATTGAATATACAGTATATACTTTTGGATACTTTTTTGGGATAGTATGTTTCAGAACACAGAAAGACATCCAGTCAAAACAACAATAAAAACATGGCATAATAGCAATACTATGTGAAGCCTGGCCTCTTCTGACCATCTAGCTATACAATGAGTTTTGGCAGTTCTGCCAATGAGAAAACTGAAATTTCACTTTACTGTTCAACTTAACCACCACCCCAGCCCCTCGCCACCTCCTGCCCTAGTACTGGGATTGAATCCATAATCTTTCGACTGAGCTACAACCCCAACTTCTCTCCTTTTTGAGACACGGTCTTGCTAAGTCACTATACTGCTCAGGCTGGGCTCTGACTTGCAATCCTCCTGCCCTCAGTTCCCCAGAGTGCTGGAACTACAAGTGCGCCCCGCTGCACCGTTTCCAGCTTCCCTTTATATGGACCTCCACAGATTTCTTCCAGAAAAAGTACTCTGATAACTTTATGAATGAACTAGTACACACAGCTGGTTTATTGAACCCTGTATGGGCAGAAATGTTCCCATCCTTTGGAAATTCTGTGTGCGTCGGCGAAGCCACACACATATGTGTATGTGGTACTGAGGACCAAACCCAGAGCCTCCCAATGAGCTTCATTCTCATCTCTTTTTTGCAGTTTTTATTTTGAGACGAGATCTCAATAAATTACTAAATTGTCCAAACTGGGCTTGATTTTGCAAACCTCCTGCCTCAGTCTCCCACATGCTGGGATTACAGGCACATGCTTCCATCCTGAGAATTCTTAAATACATTTCTTTACTAGATTTTTAAAAACATGATTCAGAAGTAGATTAATATCAGAGGTCATAAATCACTTTGTAAGACTATTTAGAAAACAGTAGGAAATATTAAATAATGATATTAAATGACTTGAGGTAGTCATTTACCATTTAATGTCTACTAAAGGGACATCTACTTGCTTAGTAATACTGAAATAGAAGTGAAGTGCACGCTCTTAGAATGCCCAGTGATGTTTGCTTAAAGGCCTGAGAGGGGAACAGTGAAAGGCATGAATACAAAGAAAAACAAGAGATGATTTTAGAATATTAAATCTCACACACAAAAACAATCTAGAACACGTTTGTGGAAATTTTTTCAATTTTTATGAAATATTTGGACCCTGAGAAAAATAGGATAATTAACACATAGCTTTAGAAATATTTCCCAGGACATTGACTAAAATGAGCAAAAAGGTAATGAAAGGTTCTGATGATATTATTTTCCCTAATCTACTTAAATTATGTTGAAAAGTCATCAATCTGCATATATTTATTACTACAGGTATACAATTGTGATGGACTGAAAATTGGTGGTCAACTCAACACCAGTTGAACTGAATCAGTGTGGTGCTGCGTGGGTGGCCCACCTGAGGACTGTTGCCAACATAAAGGGAGAATTGGAGAAGTAGAGTTGTTGTTTGGAGCTGTTGGTTCTCCTGGAGGAGCTTGTCATGTTGGTTTCCCTGACGTGAACTCGGCTGATACCATTGGAGGTGCTCGGGACTTGTCACTGAGAATGGCTGTGGTTCACTTTGGGGGAGCTCTGGTCCTTATACTGAGTATTGCTTCCTGGTTCCGGAGGGGAAAATGGTGTGCTGCTTAATCTCTAGGAGAAGCCTGTCACGCTGAATTCCTGATATGAACTTGGCTGTTTCATCGTCAGAGGAGTATGGGACTTCATTGTCGCTGAGGATGGCTGTAATACTTTTTAGGGGAGCTCTGGTCCTTACTTTGAGTGTTACTTCCTGGCTCCAGTGGAAAACCCTCAGCTTATTGGCACAAATCCTTCATCCCGCTGGCATACTTTCTAGCATCCACTGCTGACCTTGGGTCCTTCCCAGCACAGATCCATGAAACAGACTTAAATGAGTCATTGTCATAGGCTCTAGGCCTCCATTTGGACTCATGGAAGGCATTGTCGTGAGCCCTAGGTTTTCAGCTGAACTCATGCAGGATATTGCCATGGGATCTAGGTCCACAGCTGGATTCTTGAGGTCTTCAGTGTGTGGACACATTTCCTGTACTTTGTTTGTATTTGACTCCGTGGGTGACCATCATAAATATTAGTATAAATTATGTGTCCTATATTATCTTGTTCTCCTTGCAAATCCTGACTGTAACAACAATCTTTAACATTTTCTTTCCCTTCACAGAAATTAGAGACCAACATGGGATTGAACAAGTACATAACATACAAAAGAAGCACTCAATTCTATGTTGGAGGAAATCAGGAAATGTTTCAAACAGAAAACACTTCATCTTGGATCTCTTCCTCATAATTCCTCATAGTCATATTTCTAATTAGAAGATTGACATAATCTTATTTATCAAAGACCCAGTAATGTTTTTAAACTCCAATGTTCACCCTCACCAAAAACTAACATTTGTAAACAATTACGCTTTGTCACAGTAAAGAACAGCATTGTATAAAGACAAACAAAATAGCATTGTTCTGCTTTTTCTCTAAAAAGCTTAAGCTTTCAGAGAATACAATTTTTGTCAGTGTTACTAAAAAATGATTATTTACTTTCTATTGTGGCCCTTCTGAATATTCCACATATCTAAAGGCTCAATCTGAATATGAGTTTTGCCACATTTCTTCAGGTAAATCTCATCTCTCTTGCATCTCTTTTGCAAGACAGATTAAAAGGTTCAAATGTGCTTCTCCCAACAAGAGAAAGTTTTAAAAATGCTATCCTTATTGGGATGAAATTCACTATCCTCCAAGAATTGTTAATTGCATTTCTGCTATCTTAATGGCTATCTCTGAGTTATAAGCCACTTGAGTGTTTGTGTAGAGAAAATGTGCCATTTCCTTTATGGAAGCAAACAAATTTTATTTCATCATTAACTATTAAGAAGTAAGAAAAATCAGGTTTCTTCAATTCCAGTACATTTACCTTTGAAAACAAATCTAAAGAGAAACAAAAAGTAAATCCTGAAACAGCACCATTAATCATCTGAAATATTTTGATTTATTATTATTCCTTGTTTCTTTTCTCCTCACTGTCTAGTGTAAAGGGTACATTTTTCCAGTGAAAAATGTGGAAAAAATCAGCCAGTTCTTGTTTGTGGGAGATAATCTGGTTGTTGCTTTGTGTAGAAGGCCAAAAAATAACACAACTACTATCAATACACTGCAACTACTATCAGTTGTGGCATTACGTACAGCACTGAATGAAGCTTTCCTTGGTACTCAGTTCTAATGAGCTATATAACAAACTGGTAAGTATGTCATTTTCTAACTATTTGCTTAAGTGAATGTATTCATACAAAATTAGATATACATGCACTATGGGTTGTCTACGAAGATAACTATTTTCAATTCTGAAAAACTACTGTATGTACATTGCAATTTATTAATTCTATAACATATTTAATGTTAAAATGTATGGAATAATTAATTAGGTAGCTCGGAAAATGCAAATATTTTTAATTGAAGATTATAGTTGCCAGGCATAATGATGCATGCCTACAATCTCAGCACTTGGGAGGCTGAGGTAGGAGGACTGCTGCAAGTTCAAGATCAGCCTGAACTATATAGCAAAACTGTCTCAAAAGAAAAGAAAACTTAAAAATATATTAGTCAATAAAGCTAATACCAACCAATAGCTACAAGAGAAAGAAAATTATTTTTGAGATGAGATTTCAGAGGTTCTTCCAGTAACCAAGATGACCACATCCTTTATCCACTTAAGACTATCTTAGCCGGGCGTGGTGGCGCACGCCTTTAGTCCCAGCACTCGGGAGGCTGAGGTGGGAGGAGCGTTGTGAGTTCGAGGCCGGCTTGGGTTACAACGCAAGCGCAAGGCTGGTCTGAGCTACATAGTGCGACCCTGCCTCAAAAAATCAGGGCTGGGAGTTTGGCTCAGTGGCTTAAGCGCCTGCCCTGGCAGGTGTGAGGTTGTGAGTTCAATCCCCAGTGCCGCAAAAAAAAAAAAAAAGACTATCTTGACAGATTATCCATTAATTATTATTGTTATAAATTTGTAAAACTACTGTTTTATATGTTACACATGGGCACAACTAAATTGTCCTTTGTTTCAAATCAGAAATTTTACACATCAACTGACACTGAGTTACTATAATCCAACATGATTTATCAGCCCATAATTTATTTTCTGAAGTCACCATCTTTGCCACCTTTACCTTTATTCTATTTCATTCCAGTGATAAAAAGCATGAAATATCAACAGCTAAAATCTTCTACTTCCTTCATATGTGCTACATACTGTTTGACAGGCACTGTACAATGATTATTTCACTTGTTCTTCACAATAATAATATGATGTGAAGAATATTATAATTCCTATCTTGCAGATACAGACACACAGAAGTAAAAGAAACTGTCCAAGATCACACTGCTAATAAATTACAAAGATAGAATGAAATATATGAAGTATATTTCCAGATCTTCATTATAATCACTGTGCATTCCCTGTAAACTAATATCCCTATATTTAATAGGGCTGAGATAAAAATGACATACGTAAAGAGTCTTTAGGTAAAATATACTCCATTGCCAAGAACAAAAAACAAAGTTAAAAAACATGTACAACAGAGTACAGTTTTATCCATCAAGCCTGTGCCCATCCAGTAAAAGGTCTTTTTGTTTGCTTTTGTCTTTATCAGCACTGGAAATTGAACCCAGGGCCTCATGCATGCTAGGCAAGCACTTTGAACACTGAGTTACATTCCCAATCCAGCAGTGAAGTTTAATTAGTTTAAATTTTTAAACATTTTCCTTTCTTACATGAGAATGGCCCACTCAAACTTATCTACATATTTTTCATATGTACTATTTTTTGTTTCTTGTTTTGTTTTCTTGAGACAGAGTCTACACTCTGAACTTCAGGTTTGCCTAGAAATCACTTTGTAACCCAGGCTAGCTTTGAACTTGTGGTATTCTGCTACCTCAACCACCTGAGTACTGTGGTTACAGGTGTGCACCACCATGGCAGGCTTACCTGCACATATTTTTAAAGAATACATAATACACATAAGCTGAAGGCTTACTCTTACACAGTTTAATAAACCATTATTGATCACTTACTATGCACTATGAGACAAGTGGATATATAAATGAAACTAAAACATGAATTCTAAATACTATATGCTCACAAATAAGTGAAATGTGTCATATCAAACGTAATAAAAACTCAATAAAGGCATTTCTGACAGTGAAAGTGTGCTGTGTTGACAGAATAATTCACTCTACCAAAGATCAGGGAGGAAAGAAAATTAAGGCTTTCAGAACTGGAGATATGTTCAGGTCACACACAAATAATGAAGCAATAAGACAAATGGGTGGTGAAAGTTATCCTGGACAGAGATTTTGAACAGAAAAGAGAGTGTAAAGGCACAAAAGTATAGTCAGCATAGCACAGTAAGTCGAAAAACTTTAAGTAGGTGAAGTGGTTGTGGCATAAAATTTAAGGAAAGACACGGAAAGACATGAGCTGACATAATGGTTAAATCAAAAAACTCCATTAGAAATACTCAGACTCAGGAACAAGATACACTAAAAACAGGAAGGAACCAGCCTACCTAATCATTCCTGTGTTTTCAACCTCAAAAATAAATATTCAGTGAACTGGGCATTGTGGTGCACACCTGTAATTTCATCACTCTAGGAGGCCAAAGCAGGAGGATTATGAATTCAAGCCCAACCTGGACAATTTAGAGACTTAATGAGACCCTGTCTCAAAATTTTAAAAAAGGTTTGGTCAAGTAGTTCAGTGAGAAGGTTGTAGGCTCAATCCTAGTACTGCTAAATGAATCAATAAATATTTCATGACTATTATTTCCCTAACTTTCAAAGTCAACCACCTCCCATCCCCAAGTAAAAAGCAAAGTTGTAACAAAGTAACAACTAAGTATCTAATGTCTTGTGACCAAATACTGTACTGAGTCAGAAATTATACAGCACACCAGAGAAATAAATCTTAGAATCAAAAGAATTAGTTTATTTTTAATTTCTTAGCAGCAAGAAATTAAGGAAATGTTACAATATTTCATTTTGGTTGCAACAATCTGTAATCATTATAGTTCTGGATGAAAAATATATAAACAACTCTAAAGAGCAAGAAATCTTTTGTCTTTCTGTTTTGTTTTGGTTTTGTTTGTTTGTTTGTTTGTTTGTTTTTTTGAGACAGGGTCTCACTATGTAGTGCAGGCTAGCCTTGAACTCACTTATGTAGCCCAGGCTGGCCTCAAACTCATGGTGATTCTCTTGCCTCAGCCTCCCAAGTGTTGAGATTACAAGGAGCAGGAAATTTTAACTAGATTTTATTTCAAACTCTATTTCCCATTTAAAGATTATAAAGAATCTACATTTGGAGCTAATATACAACACTAACAGTATTATCATTTACAGTGTTACACATTCACTATTTTTTAATGAGTTTATTGTGGAGGTATCATTCATTCAATATAATGAAAATACCAGAGAAAATTCATGCAACAGAAAGAAATCAACTACTGAACAGAGAAATCAACTATGATCAAGCTATGGAAAGTACATGACATACTATCCGATGACTACCCTATGAGACATGTGCAAGACACTCTATGACACCCAGCACTGAGGTAGTCTACAAAAAGTAACATCCAAGTTTGTATACAGGACTCAGTGCAGGACTCTGTGCAGCTGTTCTGCGAAGACCAATCCAAAACAGATTTGTAAAAATCATACCCTTTAGAGTAGCACTGGTAATAAACAGAGTTAAATAAAACTGTAAGAGGCCAATGATTTCAACTAAGCTCTTTCAGTAGGCCCAAAAGACCAACTAATATGCAGTTTAATCACACCACTGAGCTTTTGAAAGTGGCAAGAGGCCCTGTAACCCATTAACTAAGCTATAACCAACTGCCAAGTTGACTACTTATGTCCAGTTAAGTTTTTTTCATCCCTTGCTTCCATTCTTCAATAAATGCTAACTGATTGTGTTGATATATTGTTGATCAGCTCTGCTTCTGGGAGATGCCTGATCTGAAAATCATTTTTGTTTTGCTCTGATTTTTCTTTATTCAAACCATATTTGATATAACTGGCCTAAGGAATTTTCTTATTAATAACAGTGAGAGTGATTCTATGGTGAACTTTGTTGTTATAATTGTTTGAGATGGGTTCTCACTACGTAGTTCATGCTGGCCTTGAACTCACTATGACCAGCCTGGCCTTGAACTCATGGTGATCCTCCTGCCTCAGTTCCTGAGTGCTGGGATTATAGGTCAGCATCACCACACCTGACTTGATGAACTTTGTTTTACTATCTAAAATAACACCTTGACCCGTTTCAGGAAGACAAAACTTGATACCAAGACAAAATAAATGCATCACAAAAGAGAGATCTCAATGTCAGCATAGACACAGGTATGGATTAGGTGTTGTATTAGGACTTGAAGGGCTAAGGCATCAAAATAAAACTGACAGTTGAAGCTTCCATTCCTAGCTTAGATTAACTAAATTTCCATCAAGAATACCCAACAAATACTTGAAAATTCTTAGAACCAATACCAATGGTTTACATCCTACTCCCAACTTGCTCATTTTCAATCTTAGGAAAAATGAGAAAACTGATGGCAGCTTCTTCTTTTTTAAAAGCTTAAAAGTTAATGTGTGGCAAACGTAGCAAATGTGTAAGACCTCAGTAAAATTGCACCTATCTTTTTTGCCTTCACCATCTCGTTCTCACATTCTTTTTCGTTCTTCATCTCAATAATTTTGTACACTATCTTAAATCTTTTCTGAAACAAGGTAATTAAAATTAAACAATTTTAAAAAGAAAATAGTACCTTTATATCAAAATTACAATCAAGTCTTCTAATTAACACGATGAAAGTGCCAGATGAATTGTCTTTTACTGGTGGAGGCATTATGGGTTCACAAGCATTCTCTGGTTTTGAATTAATCAAAAAACCCTGAAAAAGAATTGTTAATAAAGTTATTGCGCTGTTTCACTTAACGAATCAATCAAATTACCTCTGCATACATCTTTGCTTCATGTGTTTCACATTATACTAGATACATTATCTAGCAACTATAATTGTTCACAATCTTAGAGCTTTGAACATAGTAATTGGTTTCATAAGCATTTAGTTTTTAAAAATAAGTTCAGTTTTAATATTAATGTTTTTTAATCATACATAGGACAATCATGCAAAAAGACAACCACTATTAACATGGTGATGTGCTTCTCCACAATGACTGACATGTCTATGCTAAGAAAATACTTCTGAACACAGGACCTTCACACTGAGCTACAGCCCCAATCCTTTTATATATTTTATATTGAGACAGGGTCTCACTAAGTTGCTAAATTCCCCAGGCTACACACAAAACTGCCATCCTTCTGCCTCAGTGTCCCAGACTTCTTGAATTACAGTCCTGTGCCATCATACCTGGCTACAAAACTTTCTTTAAAGTTAACTTTCAACTTTATTTCATAAAATCAAAAAAGGAAAATGTACATTGTAAGTAAACTGCTAGGAATTTACTCTATATAAACACTTATCTGAGTATGTAAAACCACATGTAAAAATGTTTGCTTATACTTGTTTTCAATAGCAAAAACCAGAAATCATGCACATCAATAAATCAACCATTTTTTAAATTACAGTATACTCATACAATAGAGATAATACAACTGTTAAAAATGAAATATATCTATATATACTAATTGAAACAATGTCGCTAAGATAATTAAAAATTTTAAAGGAAAATAGCAAGTTGCTTTCCCAGAAATGCAGGTTACTTTGACATTACAGAATGTATTAATGTAGGATTTTGTTAATAGATTAAAACAGAAAAGCCAAATGGTTATCTCAACACATGTAAAAAAATGAATCAAATTATAAAAGATATGATCATTTTCATTAAACTTATTTGTAAGAAGAAATAAGTAATGAAAGATATGACAACACTTTAACAACACTTCTCCATGGTATTTAAATTTGTCACAACAACCAATTAACAGGATTTGGCAATTTCTCCTGCCTTAAATTGTACTGCTTGGCTTGTAATAAGGAAAGCTTTTGCATACACTTCTGAAATAAAATGCATGAGTTCTTCATTTATTCAGAGAAGGGTTCCTCTTCCTGATTATATAAAGTTTCTGGTTTTGGTTTACAGAGAAACAGAACTGTGGTAATCCTTCCAACAATGAGTATTTGTTTTATTCCTGTTTATACCTGTTTCTCATTCTGTACCTTTCTGTATACAAATTTTGTTTTAATGCAAAATCACATAGTACACTAAATCATTTCCAACATGCTTATAAAAGCAATTAAACTCAACTTATATATCATACCAAGAAGGCAGATACATCAATTAAAGACACTATGAAGCCAGGAATACTATCACATGCCTGTAATCCCCAGCTCCTCAGAAGGCTGAGGCAGGAGGATCACTTGAGCCCAGGAGTTCAGAGCCAATCTGGACAACATAGTAAGACCTCATTCCCTCCAAAAAAAGAAAAAAAAATTACTAAATGAACTATGGCAAACTTCCCATAGCGTAATGACAACTCCATTAAGAATGCTACCTAGCTAATGCACAGTTAAAAACACATCCCCAGCTCAGTATAGTGTCACACACCTGTAATCCCAGCACTTGAGAGGCTGAAGCAGGAGGATCACTGTGAGTTCAAGGTCAGCCTGAACTACATAGTAAGATTCTGCCTCAAAATCCAACAACAGCTCAGTAGAGCAGGTCCAGCGTGGCCCAGTTGGGCAGGCCAAGCATGGCAGGACAGTTTCCCAAGGGGTCTCAAAGAGCCAGGAGTTGGTGAGTGAGGTAAACTGGCCCTGTGCTTCGGTACACAGACACTTGGAAAAGAAGTGGGCAGAAGGGGCTGCCATTTTACTCCAAAGGGAACAGGGTGAACCCCAGCAGCAGAACAGACCCAGGTTGCTTCACTGCCAAAGTCCTGGAGTGGAATAAAGAAAGAGCCATCTAACCACGCTGGACGGCCAGCAGCTGGGAAGCAGGCCAGGGGGAATTCTGCTGAGAGCTAGGAGCTGGAACCACCCAGACTTCACTCTGGTAGTCACCTTGGCCCAGTGGCACAAGCAGGCAAGCAGGCAAGCAGTCGTGGCCTGCAGTGAGACCAGGGCACTCCCCTGCCCTATGCCTCCCAGGTAAAAGTTAGTGGTGTGGAACAGAGGAAGCTGGGCAAGGTCTGGAAAGTGGACAACTGCACTTGGGACTGGGAGCAACCCCAGGCTCTCCCTACTGAAGATGCCACAGCAACTGGGAGAGCACAATAAAGACAAACACAGTACAGAGAAATGGACATACAAAACATTGTTAGCTGAAGACCAAGTCCAGCCTCCACATCCAAAGGCCAAGATCAGCCCCACACCCAGCACAAACTCTAGCAAACTTGGCAGGGTTGCACAGTACTTTTCTAGGATCCAACTTGGACACTACCATGGAACTGTAGACGCCAGGGCAATTTTACTTTTTCTTTCTCTTTGTTTGAGTGTTTCACTTTTTCAGTCTGATTACAGCATTAATGTGTGCTTGTCTTGAGATTTATTTTTGATTATTTAGGTTTCTTATCTTGATTTGTCTTCTTTCTCTCTTCCCTCAGCTATCTCTCTTTATGATATTTCCATGTGAGTGAATACAGTCTCTTCTCTTTCTGATTCACTTCAATATTCTTTTGCTTTCTCTTCTGTTCTTTCTCTCCTGTGCTCTCCTCCATATTCCCAAAACTCTGGTGATCATCCTTTGCCTTACAGCCTTGCTTCTACTATTTCTCCTCATTCATCTCTCTGTTTTGTCCACATCCCTCTTAAATAACCCATAAACAGGATAAAATTATTCTACCAAGGAGAAACTCAGGGCATACAAGTTCCTAGTCTATGTTGGATGTTCTTATGTAACTATAGCACTTCCTTCTATAGTTTAAGGAACCAAATTAAGTTGCCACAGTTTATCGGTTACCAGGCTGTCCTTGATGCTATTGTTGTTGCTAACTGTACTACTTTAGCAACGATGTCACACATGTTGTAATCAGTTTTTCTCCCCCATATGAGAACATTGTGATTGTCTGCAGTAACAACCATCATCATACTCCAATACTAAAAGACTGGGTGCTGAGTCAAACAGCAACATCTCATCCTTAACAAATTGGGAAAGTAGGATCTTGGGATAGACACAAAAACCAAGAACCACCTTTACCTAGAAGAAACCTCTAAAGAACAAACATTTCCTAGGAAGGGCTCAATACTAGTGACAAAAGCTACTACTATAAGAAATTTACAGGCATCAACACAGGAAACAAAATAAAATTTAAAAAATAGAAAATGACAAGACGTACAAGCAAAACGCAATTTCAGACTTCTAAACCACCCAGGAAAAGTCCAAGGGACAATGAGGTAGATGAAAATGGGGGCCACCCATCTGAAATTTCTGAAATAACAGCAGAAGTTCAAAAATAGATGCATGAGACTTTAGAGGAAATCAGATCAGAAATAAACTCCGAGGTTAAAAAAAAAGAGAGACGATGATCATAATGAAGGACTTACTCTGCATATCTAGAGTAGACACAGATTTTAAAAGAACAGAGAAACATAGGAAAATGATCCATGAAACAGATTCAAACAGATATTCA
Source organism: Dasyprocta punctata (assembly GCA_004363535.1). Taxonomy (NCBI): domain Eukaryota; kingdom Metazoa; phylum Chordata; class Mammalia; order Rodentia; family Dasyproctidae; genus Dasyprocta; species Dasyprocta punctata. Next base: position 73,740 of record RJWM01002117.1, on the reverse strand, counting down.
GGAAATTAACATGTTCATCAAAAGTTTGCCAAACTGCATAAACAAAAGTGAAGATAGAATTTCAGTCCTAGAAGACATGACCTCAGCTAACGATCATGAAAAGAAAGATCGCTTAAAAATAACAAGAGACCATGAAAAATCAATCCAACAGCTGCAAGATGATGTAAAGAAGAACAATATAAGATTGACTGGAGTTAATGAAAAAAGCAAAAGTCAGCACAAACTACAGAAAAAAACTGTACTGGAAATAATGGCAGAAAACTTCTGAAGCATGGAAAAAGAATTTGACATACAAATAAATAAGGCATATAGACCAATTAATCATGACCAACATAAACCTACACCAAGGCATACAGTAATCAAGATTCCAGAAATTCAGCACAAGTACAAAATATTAAAAGCTGTTAGAGAAAAGAAACAAATCACCTGTAAAGGAAAACCCACCAGAATCACAGTAGACTTCTCAACACAAACCCTCAAGTCAAGGAGAGCTTGGAGTGAAGTACCTCAAGTCCTGAAAGAAAATAACCTCCACCCCAGACTGATGTACCCTGCATGACTATCCTTCAGAATTAATAGAGAAATAAGATCCTTTCATGACAAAGAACAACTGAAGAAATTCACGATCAACAAACCAGCTTTACAATGTGTCCCAAAAGATATGCTAGAAAAAAGAACAATGTGCACAATTCCAAGAACACCAATAGAAAGAAGCCACCATGCAGGCCAAGCAATGTAAACATAATTAAAAGCTTATAAACAAAGAAAAGCCCAGGTCTGATGGATTCGTTGTTGAATTCTACAAGAAACTTAATAGAAGGTCTACTGCTACCACTAACACAACTCTTTAATGAGATTGAAAGGGAAGAAATACTCCCAAACTTATTCCTAGAAATAAACATTACCCTCATACTAAAACTACAGAAGGAATCAACCAAAAAGAATTACAGGCCAATCTCAATAATGAACATTGATGCAAAAATCCTCAATAAGATACTGTCAAACAGAATGCAACAGATCTTCAGGAAGATTGCATACCATAGCCGGGCGTGGTGGCGCACGCCTTTAATCCCAGCACTCGGGAGGGTGAGGTAGGTGGAGCGTTGTGAGTTCGAGGCCAGCTTGGGCTACAACGCAAGCGCAAGGCTAGCCTGAGCTACATAGTGCGACCCTGCCTCAAAAAACCAGGGCTGGGGAGTTTGGCTTAGCGGCTTAAGCGCCTGCCCTGGCAAGCGCAAGGCTGTGAGTTCAATCCCCAGTGCCGCAAAAAAAAAAAAAAAAAAAAAAAAAAAAAAAAAAAAAAAAAAAAAAAAAAAAAAAAAAAAAAAAAAAAAAAAAAAGATTGTATACCATGACCAAGCAGGATTCATCCCAAGGATGCAGGGATGGTCCAACATACGCTAATCAATAAATGTAATATATCACATAAACAGAAACAAAGACAAAATCACATGATCATCTCAATAGATGCAGACAAAGCTTTTGACAAAGTCCAACACTCATTCATAATAAAAAAAAAAAAAACCTACTGAAAATTGGAACAGATGGTCTTTATCTCATTTTGGTAAAAGCCACCTATGACAAACCAACAATTAACAGCATACTAAATGGACAAAAGCTGAAAGCTTTCATTGTAAAATCAAAAACAAGACAAGGATGTCCACTATCACTACTCCTATTCAATATAATTCTGGAAACAGTAGCCAGAGCAACTAGATAAGAGAAAGAAATACAAAGAATAAGGATAGGAAAGAAGTTAAATCATCATTATTCACAGATGACATGATACTCTACATAAAGACCCCAAAACCTCCACCAAAAGACTTGTAGGTTTAATAACTGAATTCAGTTGTTAAATGTAATAGCTGCAATCCCAACCAAAATAACTACAGTAGCAAAAGCAATTCTGAGCAACAAAGGCAAGGCAGGACTTGAAATTATACTATAAAGCTACTGTAATAAAAACAGCACAGTACTAGTTAAAAAAAAAAAAAAAAAAAAAAAAACACAAACCAGACCTGAGGATCAATGGATAGAACAGATTAAGAGCTGCAGAAACAACTTCATATTCAGCCTAACATGTTCACTGGAAGAAAGCCTCTGTAATAAATGTCACTGAAAAACCTGGCTTTCCATACACCAAAAACTAAAACTAGATCCAGGTATTGCACACCATGCACAAAACTAAAATCAAAATGGATCAAAGATCTAAATATTAAAACAAACACTAAGCTGGGCGTGGTGGTGCATGCCTTTAATCCCAGCACTCGGGAGGCTGAGGTAGGTGGAGCGTTGTGAGTTTGAGGCCAGCTTGGGCTACAACGTGAGCACGAGGCTGGCCTGAGCTACATATTGTGAACTCGCCTCAAAAAAGTAGGGCTGGAGGTTTGGCCCAGTGGCATAAGCGCCTGTCTGGCAGGCGTGAGACTGTGAGTTTGATACCCAGTGTCGCCAAATAAATAAATAAAAACAAAACAAACACTAAATCTACTGGAAGACAAACCTTCCAGACATAGGTACAGGCAAAGATTTCATGAACAAAACCCCAATCATACAGAAAATAATACAAAGAATTGACAACTGGGATCTCATCTTACTAAAAAGCTTTTGCACAACAAAAGCAATTACCAATAGACTGAAAAGACAACCACAGAGTGGGAAAAAATTTTTACCTAGTTGTCCCTCAGACAAGAGACTGATTATCTAGAATATATAAAGAAATGAAAAATATTAGACCTCCCAAATTTAAAGACCCAATCCAAAAATGGGCATCTGAGATGAATACATATTTCTCAGATGAAGAAATACGAATGGCAAATAAATATATGAAAAGAAGTTCAACATCACTGGTCACTGAGATGCAAATTAACACTGAGATCCCATCTCATTCCAGAATGAATGGCTACTATTAAAAAAGCAACCAGTAACAAATGCTGGAAGGCTTGTGGAGAAAAAGGAACCCTTCCCCACTGTTGGTAGGAATGTAGAATGGTGCAAGCACTGCGGAAATCAGTGTGGAGATTCCTCAAAAAACCAGGACTATAGGTCTCATTTGACACAAGTATTCCCTTTTTGGGTATCTTCCCCAGAAGAATTAAAAACATTATAGCACATCAATATATCCACACCGATGTTTATAGCAGCACAGTTTATAATAGCTAAATCTTGGAAACAACCCAAATGCCCATCAATCAAGGAATGGATTAAAAAAGATGTTTTTTTTTTAATAATGGAGTACTACTCAGCCATAAAGTAGAATAAATTTGAGACATTTCTAGGTAAACAGATGCACCTTGAGACCATAGTCATAAGTAAAATAAATCAGTCACACATGTGTAAATACCACATAGTTTCTCTGGTGTGAGAAAATGAAATGGTAAATAAGGACCAAAGTGTATAATGGGTATTGTAAAATAGGAAGAAATGGCTCAAAAAAGGGGGGGGGGATAAAGAGGGGGAGGTGGAAAGGAAGGAAAAAGAAAAAAAATAAAAGAACAAAATGGAAACAAACTTTGTAAATAAGGAAGGAACATGGAATTGAAGAGAGGAGAAGGAACTGGGGGAAAAAATAGGAATAAAGATATATCATGTACAGGTATAAATTTCCTAAAATGAATGTGATCATTATGGATATCTAAACTGTACCAATAAATTTAAAAAATCATGCCAGGTATGGTGGTGCATGCCTATAATCCCAGCACTCAGGCGGAGGCAGGAGGAACACCATGAGTCCAAATCCAGCCTGGGCTACATAGTGACTTCAAGGTCAGCCTGAGAGACCCAGTCCCCCCCAAAAAAAAAAATAAATGATAGACCTAATATGGCACAGTACAAACAACATGTGATATACCTGAATGTACAGAATGGAGTAATTCTAACTATGGAGGCTGTAACTGAAAAAGTGGTATATGGCCTGGTTCTTAACACTTCATTAGATTTCAATTTAGTGACAAAAACAAAACCACTGTTAGTTGATCTGAGCAATGTAACAGACAGAACTATCACTGTGTAACCTGTTCTAGGTATCATGTGTCTACTGGTACACTATAAAACTGAATAGTCTCTGGCAAACACATCACAGTTATTTTAATAAAGTTTGGATATATGCTGCTATTAAACTATAATTACCCTATCTTTTAAGATACAATAACAAAAATTAGTATATGAATTATTTCAAGCTTTAGACCCACCTGCAAATTTCACAGCTATACCTTCCATGCCTTTCTGCATATCACTGAGCAATGAATAAGATAGAAATGTAAAAGCATTTAACAGCTTAAAATTAGCTTTTTAATGGGATTAAAAGATTTTTTTAATTTCTTCACAAATTAGACCACACATTTGTAGTGTCTCAAAGTTATATCTCACTTTGTATACTGTTAGATTTCTCCCAATAACTACTGCTGGTTATATATTTTATTTAATGAATTAAATTTTAGATTTTAATTAAAGATTATTTTAAGGTATAATTCTTAAAAGCCTATTAATAAATTACTTTAAAATGCTTACAAAGTCAGCAGTATATATTAGACCAATTATATAATTTTTAAAATTATTTCTGACAAAGTCCAGAAAGCACTAGAAATAAATTTGTTTCATATTAACATTCCAAGAATGTAAAAGTTTATTAATAAAAAATCTCAAAGTATTATATTTAAGTTCACTGAGATTAAAAAAGAAAAAAAGAGGAAAATATCCAGTGTCAATACGCAGCTTAAAATCACTCACCTTAGTAATTTCCTCAAGTGAAAATTTTTGAGCAACTTGATTTAAAAGGATTTGATAACTGGAATTTAACTATTACTAAGGTGACTCATATTTTTGGGTCATGATGGAATAAGGACTTGTTTTACCCTCTTTCCTTAAACAACTAGAAAACCAAACAATAGATATGTAACATCAGTTTTCAAACACTGGGCAATAGTACAGGCAGGACAAAGATTTCTACGAAGAGAAAAACAAATGAGATGAACCTTACAAGTACTTCAATTTACTGCTGAAAGATCCCAGAACTTACTACCTGGCAAAGGAACCCAAAATAGACTGGGGGGGTCTCACTGAGTTGAGGAAACAAAGTTCAGAGGTTGTGGAGGTCAATGCAACTAGATCACGTGGCGCAGAATACTGAGAAAGCTGGAGTTGTAAGGAGAAAGGACATTCCAGACAGATCAAAGAGACGCACTCAGATCTCTGACCAAATAGTGGCATGCATGTGTACATGAAGAAACTACCAAAACTAAGGAAAGAACCACTGGAAAGGAATAAACAGTTTCTTGGGCTCATACAAGGCTGGTTATAGTTCAAGATCCCACAGAGTAGAAAAACTTTCTAGTACACAGAGCATCTAGTAAGAGTCTTCAAAAGGATAGTGAACAAAGCTAACCTTTAACATTTGAAATAAATGAAAACAAAAACAAAATTTATCAAAAGTTGTTGAGATACATCTAAAATAGCACCTTTATTTAAATTTATAGCACTAAGTAACTATACAGTATAAGGTTTTGTATCGGTGACTTTAACTTTTATCTAAGAAAACTAGAAAAAAGAGCAAATTAAACCCCAAATAAGACAAAGAAGGAAATAATAAATGATAGCCACTTTCCTCATACTAGTCTTTTTGGATATGTATTATTATAGATAAGTAGAGAAAGTTGACAAAGTTGAGTAACTTAGTAGGTATAGAACTAGATTGTGTGACCCAGTAGCTCTAACAAAAGCTCACGTTCTTGCCGGGCATGGTGGCTCAGCCCTGTAATCCCAGCACTTGGGAGGCTGAGGCATGAGGATCGTTCCAAGTTCGAGACCAGCCTGAGCTATAAAGTGAGCGCAAGGCCAGCCTGAACTGCATAGTGCAACCCTGTCTCAGAAAGACAAAAAAAAGGCCACGTTCTTTCTGTTGGCAAGCCATTCATCATCACAAAAGATGAAGTCAAAACCAGGACTAAGTTCTAGGCTTCTTTATTCTCAGTAGTTTTGGTACTGTGTTAATACAATCTGTGTATTACATAATGTACTTATTATAATTATTAACATTCTAGTTTATCTTTCTCTTCCTCTTCTTACACTTTTCTATTTTCTCCTATGACACAAGCATCTTTTTTGGGTTATGTAAAATCTACAACATAGCTTAAAGAAAACTGGTGTTCCAAATTATTTGATAATGTTGAAGTTACCATACAATGAAGTGAAGTCTTAACATATACGGCAAATTTTATATTCACAAATCACAAAGGCTTATCAGCCTCTTTTAGAAAAGGAGTATAAGAACATTTAGCTATAACTGATGATACTATGAGTTAAACACAGACCTGACTCAAATGACGTTTCTTTTGTCCAAACACATGGCCTTTCAAATTTAATATAAACAACAAGTGATTGATACGAGATTAGTGAGACTAAAGACTGCTCTTCAATATTATCATTTCCTATATTATGATGATGATACACAGGATAAATACATTTGGAAAATAGAAAGTTCAAGCCACTTAAAAATTATGAAGTATCAAAAAGAGAACTGGCAGCATAAAACTAAAGATCATGTATATATACAAACCATTCTATAAAATTTTTACTTTAGTATTTTTATTGCAATTAAGATAGTAACATATTTATTTACTTTTAGAAAAGATTTCTTATTTTATATAAAGATTCATTTTCAGATTCAATTACAAACAAAATCCTCTCAGCATCTACTGTATGCCAAAATTCACAGTAATTTACCCGCTATGAAATAAAGTGTTACTAACTTCAATTTCACAGAGAAATGGCTAGAGCATAGAAGCAATGAAACAAAAAATATATCCTGAGTGAAAAATTGATAGTCATGAGCAGTTCTGGGTCCCAGTATGCTTCCTTTGATGCCAAGTAACCACTGGCAGCCCTACATCTCTAGTCTGTATGACTTCAATAGCTAAAGGCTACCCAGTAGAAAAAGAAAGAAAAGGGATGAAAAAAATGCACCATATGAAAATAAATGGGTGACTATACATGGCTAAAAACATTCACTATGGCACTGTCTGCAATAGTAAAAACTAGATGACTCAAATATCCACTGTGAAAAATTAAACATACGCTTAATTCCCCAATATGAATGTAACTACTACATATTACAAACATACACTAATAGAAAAAATGTTTTAAAAAGAAGGGACAGACATATTTATCCTGACTGGACACTATGTATTGTGTACAATATATATATATAAAAATATCACAGGGCAATGCATAATTAATTTCAATTTTTATGTGTCCATTAAAAAAATAAAATTTTAAAAGACAAACTAAACAAATCAAAGTTCAAAATCCATAGCATTTCATAGTGTTGCAAAACCATATAGCTATTGAAAGTAGTAATGTGGATCCTTATTTATCAGCATGAAAAAATGATCTAAATATACATTAATGGAAAAAGGAAAATAACCAAGTAGAAAGTTCCTGTTAGTATTACATACAGATTTATTGTATATGTAAGCATTTACATAAATATATATATGAACATCCATCTAGAAAATATATATCACGTATCCCAAAAAACAGTTCTAAAATACATACTAATGTTAACAATGGCTAGTCCAGAAAAACACAATCATACTTTCACTTTCTTCTTCATACTTTTTATATGTGTGTGCTAGAGATTAATCTCAGAGTCACATGCATACATTCTGAATACTCCTTATTTTTTACAAGTGACTATGTATGAGCTTTATGATAATAAATAATAAACAAGAAGAAATGTTTTTGCTCTATGAAGAACTACCTTATTAAATACCTTGTGCCTTTACTGTTTTCTTACCTTTAAACCTTCAGCTGGAGGTCTATAACCAAATTTTGCTGGAAGATCATCAAATGTCTGAGACACATTTTCAAAATTATACTAAATGCAAAATTAAAAATAATCAAGTTAAAACCAATTTACATGATATTAAGAACATTGAAAAAAACCAAAAATTTTTGAAACATTAAAATGTATTAAGTAAACTTTCACTTTCATAATCCTGATTTACTAATGTACCTTATCATAATAAAGCCAAATTTGTAAATGTGTATCTAGCAAAACAAGAACTGCGTACAAATTATAACATAAAATGTTTAAATTTGGTTTTTTTATTTCATATGTTATTATCAAACAACAATAATTCTGCAGCTCTAAACAACCTACTGCTTTCTGAGTTTTCCACAGATAATTCCCTAACCAAGCATTTTCCACACATACGATTTTTTCAGCAGAGGAGTTCCACTTCATTTTCTCTGTTTTAAGGGTTTGATTAAATACAAAATATTTATAGAATTTCTGTCTCTAATTATGAAAAATGACTTTGTCCCCAGGAGAAAAAGCAACATCAAATCATACTTTTAAGGTTTTATTGATTTTGATATAAACTAAATATTTTTGTCCACAGCAGAATGGAAAGACTAAAGTCAATGAAATACATATACAGAGCAAGTTGAAAGTATTTAAACTCTTTAACAACTTTCCTCCTCCCATAATTGATTCTTATCCTACAGTATTTATCAGTCTTTTGCTTAAAGCAAACAAAGATTATCTGTGCTTTTAGAAAATAATAGCAACGATATAATTTTGAAGGGAGTTCACTACATCATTTAATATTGTTCAATCGGCTACACAGAGAGCAAGAGAACAAGAAAGATAGAGGAAATTAAGCACAGACAGTAAACAACTAATTTTTGAAGCACAGATGAAAATTGTGATGTATTAGAAGGTAAGATAGTTGTGCATAACCTATAGACCATAAATAGAAAAATCAAACATTTTTGGAGTATAGATAGAAAAAAAAAAGACAGAACGAAGCAAGAGTTATTACCTAATACTAACTATAACAGTGATAGAAAAGGATGGACCAATCAAGTATACCTTAAATACTCACAAAGCATAAATAGGGTGACACATCCAGATTAATAGTTGTACCATCCCTTAACACCTACTGGTGAACCCCATTTTAGCCTCTTTATGGCACCGGCAAGAAGTATCAAGATAAAGAGCTCCACAATTTAATAAAAAATGTCTTCGTCTCTCTAAACAGAGCAAGTTTGCCTGTTTTACCCTCAGTTTGGGGCCTGGTAACCATACCATAAACAGAGAAAGCAGGAGAAACCCAACAAACTACACACAGGATTCAAGTAGCACAGTTCTTGTATTACATTGAAACTCTACTGTCTTCACATATCCTCTTTTCCTTTCATTTCTCATTGTATGTCTGCAATTTATTCAACAAACTGTGATTCAGCCTATGAATTTGATCCTGAACCTATCTATTCTGTGACAATCAGTACAGCAGCATACTTGAACACCACCAAGTGTACGTGGTGACTGGTTCAGGTTAATTTCTCACTGCAACAATAATTCACATTTACAGTGTGTTCTATTGTTTACAAAGTCCTTTAGCGTCATCAAATGCTCTTAAATCCATTACTACAATTTATCATTTAATCTCTTAATTAAAGTATCTTTCTCTAATTGATTCAATTAAATATGATCAGCTTCATGTCGAACGTGAGGTTATTTAGCTCCTTCTAGTCAAAGATAGCACTGTAAAATAAAAAACTGATCTAGATAAATGGAGACAGACCAAGGAAAACATAAAGTACACATCAATCTAATGCACTTGAATCATCACAAAAGTATCTCCCCCATTCCAATCCCTGGAAAATTTGTCTTCCACAAAACTGGTCCCTGGTGCTAAAAGGGTTAGGGACTGTTGATTAATATCATCTTCATTTTACAAACTGATCATGGGATACGGAAAATAATTTTCTCTAGTAAATGAAAAAAACAAGAAGACTAACTATGGCAGTTCAGCCCCAGGTCCCTTAAACCACTGCCCTACACTGTCTTCCACACACTCCAACTTCTATAAGAAATTAACTATAATTTGAGAAGCTAAGTAACTTGACCAAGGCCATAAAACTACACAGAGGTAGAACTGAAACTCTTGACTTCTATCATTTATAATCCACTCTTTTTAGACCACTACCATGAGGTGCTTCTCTGCTGCTCAATTGGCTGACCTTATAACCACTACCAAGAAACAAATCTCTCTGACAATCCAGACAATGAGATCAAAAGGCAGGTGCAATGTCAACCAAAATTGGGTTGTCTGACTGTATAAAACATAGTAAAAATACTGAGATATACTTCCTAATAAGACCATGGGTAAAACTTAGTTAACTGGTCACTTGCAATCTAAGGGTCTCTAAGTTTTGTGGTTGGTTTGTTTGTGGTCCTGGGGAATGAACCCAGAGCCTTTATACTGAGCTACATCTTCAGCCCATTTTCTTTATTTTTTAATTTTGAGATAGGATCTTGTTAAGTTGATAAGTTACCCAGGCTGGGTTCAAACTTGAGATCCTCCTACCTTACCCTCCAACAGTACTGGGATAACAGGCATGTGCCTGGCTCCCTGCCAATTCTAAAAATCTAGTTTTCTAGATATAAATTTATATAATAAATAATGTAACATTTATTTGAGGTCAAAGGAAAGAAACAATGAGATAAGAGACAAAAATAAAACTAGTAAATCTGAAAGAACCAAGAACAAATGCTATTAGGAGAAAAAAGGACATAACTAAATCTCTAAGGAAAGGCTATTAATCAGCTCAGACATTTATTGATGTCCTATTGCATAATGAATAGTATGCACTAGGAACACAGAAGTTTAGTAAGACACAGTCTTGCCTCCCAGTTAATCATGATCTAGAACAGTAGTGGCCCCAGCCTTTATGGCACCTGGGACTAGTTTCATGGAAGATAAGTTTTCCATGGAGTGAGAGGGAGTGGTAGAAGATTGTTTTAGGATGAATTAAGCATATTTCCTTTATTATATACTTTATTTCTATTATTATTACGAAACTATAATATATAATGGAATAATAATATCTCATTATCATGCAGAATCAGTGGAAGCCCTGAACTTGCTTTCCTGCAACTAGACAGTCCTATCTGGGAGTGCTAGGAGAAAGTGACACCTGAAGTATGCTGCTTATGTCCAAACTACTTCATTACCTCATTTTGGTTGCTGTCACCCTGCTTTGCAAAAACAAGATGAAAGAAATGAAAATAGGGCTTTTCAGGGCTTTTCTGGCAATCTTGGGATATTCTATCTTGACTTTAATCTAGAATGTGTGGAAATTTGAAGTTGTATCAAATACACTTCTAAGGCCTCTATCATTGGCAATCTTAAGAATTTGATACTCTTCAAGCATGGACAAGCTGATTCACTGGACATATTCACAAATGTGTCACAGATCCATTCCTTCTCAGTTTGGAGATCTTTTGTAGTTAGGAAGTAATGTTCAAACTCTTTTGAAAGATAAGATAGGTGATCATGCACCAGGTGGGAGAAAGAAGGCATGGTTCAGCCTCTGGCAAAATCTTTGTTAATGTTTGAAACATGTCAAAAATCCCCATGTTTGTTCATCACCCTGTAATTCCAGTTTGGCTTTGAATGCAGCTATTTTATTTGCATACTTAAACACAGTTATTGTCTCCTCTAAAGTGACAGGCTGAGCTCACTGAGCAGTTTAAATGAGTCAAACTAGTAAGTAAGTTTTGCAACCCATTCTGTTGATGGAATGTGTTGTCAGTGGTAACTATTTTTCTAAAAGAAATCTCTTGAGAAATCTCTTTGGGAAAACTCAAAAACTCTGGTAATCTATCTTTAGAAAGTCATCTCATGTCCATGTATAAAAAGCATGTGTGCTCTGCACCTATCTCCTCACAGAGTCGCATGACCAGATGTGAATTAATGTGGCTGGTAATTTTAATCAAATCCTGCAAAACACTGTAAAGTTCAGGTGACATTTTTCAGCATTTCTCTATGGATAACACAGTGTGTAAACTCACATTCTGAAGTGACCTCTTTAATTCACTAATCCTAATCTTAGGGTCAGGGATGTAGCTCAGCAGCATAGCACCTGTCTGTCAGGTGCAAAATCGTGAGCTCAATCCCCAGTAACAAAAAAACAAAATCAAACAAACAAACAAAACCCTAATCTTAAATTGAAATTTTCTAAGGACATTTTGTGGAATTTCTAAATTATTATTATCATAGAGATACTACTGAGATCTTATAGTCACTAGAAATACAGTCAGCCACTAAGAAAAACAGAAAGATTACATATATATTTATACACACACACACACAGAGCATGTAAGTATCTATACACGAGCAGTTATGTACAGGCACACTCTCCAAAGCAACACCACTTATCAGGTACTTATTGTGCATGAGATCTTATATTGGATATTAAACAATAAAAAAGTGAATAAGGTACCACACTTTCTAGTAACTATGTACATGTTTGTTGATATGTTTACAGCTAAGTGTCTTATAAGATTCCATCACTCAGAACTTTTCAAAGTTGTTCTTTAAAGAATCTTTGACATGAATAAATATTACTGTACTCACTGCTAAAATGTCTGCTCCTACAGGTAGTAAGTTTAAGAATGCAAATAGCTGGACAGTCAAGATGGTGTAGACTTGTGTGGCCAACAACATAAGCATCCCTAAGGAGAGCAGCATCTCGTTGGAAAGTCACCTGGGAGAAAGAACATGAACAACAATGAGAAATGGCAGCTTCTTCCTGAGAATAAGTCACTCGTCACACTGATTCCCTAATGTCAAAAACACCCTTTTTACCTACAAGTATCTGTTAAGATTAAAATCAAAACTTATTTCAAGAGCCTAAGAATTTATATATATTTGGATATTAGGTAAACATCAAAGCTGAATCAATGTAAGTACCTACGTAACTTGGAAGGGGATAATTTGTTATGATGTGTGACAAAAATGGACCAACATCCCATGATAAATGTAATCATTATATACTGTAAACATGTACTAAAGAGATGAAAAACTTTAAAAAGTAACTACATAACTCATGAAGACACTAAGCTCTGTTTTAACCACAATGCAAATAATCTCCCACAGTACGAAGACTAAGAAGTCAATTTTGTTCAGACAAAATTTCAATCAAAATAATGTTGAAAAACACATGGACACATCTTTGCTTTTTTTTTTTTTATCTCTGCTTTAAAATGTAAAATTTTCTATAATTTGCAAAAGTGTTAGCCTCTGGGGTTCAATATGAATACACATGTAAATTTACACTACCATATTATACCCATACTAAAGGATGAAAAAAAATCAGCTTATTATTATACAGGTTTAACATCTCTAATCCAAAAACCCAAAATCCGAAATGATTTGATATTTGCTGGGTTAACATTTAGTCCTTTCAAATCAAAAATTCAAATTCCCCCAAATCTGAAACTTTTTGAGTTTATGGCACTCAAAAAGTTTCCAGTTTCAGACCATTCCAAATTACTGATTTTTCTTTTTATTGTAGATGCTTAACTGGTAAAGTCTCTTATCTTTGCAAACTTTGTTCTCACTTGTTTGAAATGACTAAAAAAAAAAAAGACATAAAGGACCAATGAAACAATGACTTGGCTCTTTGAAAAGATAAACAACAAAAAATCAATAATAAGCAATGAGATTGAAAGACTAATAAAAAGCCTCCCAACAAAAAAGCCCAGAACCAGATGGTTCATTGTTGAATTGTCCAGATTTTTAAAGGACTAATATCAATGTTCCTCAAACTATTCCATGAAATAGAAAGTTAAGGGATGCTTCTAAACTCATTCTACAAGGCCAAAATCATCCTGATATCAAAATGAAACAACAAACAAAAACTATAGACTAACATCCTCGATGAAAACAGATACAAAAATCCTTAATAAAATACCCACAAATCAAATTCAACAGCACATTAAAAAGATTACATATTATAATCAAGTTAGTTTCACTTCAGGGAGGCAAAGCTGTTTCAACACATGCAAATTGATAAATGTAATATACCACATAAATAGAATCAGGAATAAAAATGATATAATCATCTATCTCTGTTGGCACAGAAAAGCCTTCAATAAAATTCAACATCATTTCATGATGAAGGCCTTGAAGAAACCAGGTATTGAAGGATAATACCTCATTAAACAAAACTTCTAACAAATATATAACCATAATCATACTGAATGGGGAAATCTGAAAGCACTTGCTCTATAACCAGGAAGGAGACAAGAACATCTATTCTCACTACTTCTAGTCAATATATAACTTGAAATTTTACCCAGAGCAATCAGGCAAGAGAAAGAAACAAAAGTAATACAAATAGAAAGTAAAGAAATCAAATTCTCTTTATTTGCAAACAATGTGATCCTATACTTACATTTTTTGACCACAAGACTTTTACCACTAGACTTTTAGAAGTGGTTAACACAGAAAATAGCAGGATACAAACCAACATTTAAAAAAAACCAATAGTTTTTTATACATCAATAATGAACTATTGAGAAAGAAAACAGGAAAACAATTCTATTCAGAATACCTAGGAATCAATTTAACTGAGGTAGTGAAAGAACTCTATAATGAAAATTATACATACAACACTGAAGAAAGAAACTAAAGAAGTCCCTAGAAGATGAAAAGATCTTCCACGTTCACAAATGGACAGAATTAACAAAAGCAATCTGGTTTCAATGCAATTCACATCAAAATTCCCACGATATTCTTTATTGAAGTAGAAAAAAATCCTAAAATTCGTATGAACCACAAAGGATCCAGAATGACCACAAAAATCCTAAGCCTAACGTGCAAGCCTATAAGTACAAAATATACAATTTCAAAATATACTAGAAAGTTACAGTAATAAAAACAGCATGGTAGCTGGGCGTGGTGGTGCACGCCTTTAATCCCAGCACTCGGGAGGCTGAGGTAGGCAGAGCGTTGTGAGTTCGAGGCCGGCTTGGGCTACAACGCGAGTGTAAGACCGGCCTGAGCTACATAGTGCGACCCTGCCTCAAAAAACCAGGGCCGGGAGTTTGGCTCAGTGCCTTAAGCGCCTGCCCTGGCAGGCGCAAGGTTGTGAGTTCAATCCCCGGTGCCGCAAAAAAAAAAAAAAAAAAAAGCATGGTACTGACACAAAAATAAACACAGACTAATGAACTAGAATAGAGGACAAAGAATCCTACACAACTACAGCCACCTGATTCTTGAGGAAAGGAGTCAAAAACATACATTGGAGAAAAGGCAGCCTCTTCAATAAAGTGTTAGGAAAAGTGGATATCCATACACAGAAGAGAAAAAACTAAATGCTACCTGACACTGTACAAACATCAATTCAAAATGGATCAAAGTCCTAGGTAAAAAACCTGAAACTGTGAAACAGCTAGAAGAAAACATAGGGGCAACAATTTAAAGTCACACTTCCTGATTAGGATTCTAATACCACAGAAGTAATACGAAGAGTTAACAAGTGGGACTATGTCAAATTAAAAAGTTTCTGCACAGCAAAAGAAACAAACAACAAAGTGAAAAAACAGCCTACAGACTAGGAGAAAATCTACGCCACCTACTTTTCCAACAATGTTGACATTCATAATTCCAGCACTCTGGGAAGCTGAAGCAGAAGGATCGCAAGTTTGAGCCCACCCTGAGCAACTTAGCAAGACCCTGTCTTTAAAAATAAATTAATTAATTAAAACTCTTAGTGCTAAGACCCTGCATTTCATAAATTCCCCCCAAAACAGCAATATGTAAAGAAACTGAAAAGCCAATAGCCCAATCAATAAATGGGCAAGTGAACTGAACTGACACTTTTCAAGAGAAGTACAAATGGCCAATAAATACATGAAAAAATGTTTGAACTAGTTAGCCATTCATAGTAGCATACCCCTGTAATTCCAGCACTCAGGAACTCAGTGAGGCAGGAGGATCATGAGTTCCAGTCAAGCCTGGGCTACATAGTGAGTTCCAGACCAGATCTAGCTACAAAGCGAGACCCTGTCTCAAAAAACAGAAAAAAAATTAAAAGAGTTCAAAAGAATAAAAACAATGAATGCTGGCAAAGATGTACTTCTCCACTGCTAGTAAGAATTTGGGAATTAGTATAGTCACAATGAAATCAGTACAGAGGTTGGTCAAAAAACTAAAAATAGTAGGCTAAAGATGTGGCTCAGTAATACAGTGCTTGCCTAGCATGCACAAGGTCCTGGGTCTGATCCCCACCACTAGAAAAAAAATTTTAAATACAGAACTACAATATACACCACTCCTTGGTATACACCAGAAGAAATTTAAGCCTACCATAGTGATAACTGCATACTACCTGTTTATTGTGGCACAATTCACAACAGCCAAGATATGGAACTGACTTAGGTGCTCATCAACAGATAAATGGATAAAGAAAACATGGTAAAATATACACAATTGAGTAGCATTCAGCTGTAAAGAAAAAAAAAATCATTTCACTTGAATCAGAGATCATCATGTTAAGTGAAATAAGGCAAACTCTGAAAGACAAGTCTCACTTGTTTTCCCTAGTACATGTAGTACAGGTAGCACAATCAAGACTGGGAAACTACTCTCGTCCACCCACTTAAATTCGGGCAACATTCCAGGGCCATTCTTCTTTCCACTGTTTTAGAAAAATAAAGTAATAAAATAATAATGACCTAGGAAATCTCTAAAGTTCCAGGCCAGAACACATTCCTATTACATCTTGTGGCCTGACCTTCAGTAACCTTTTTGCCACTAGGCTATTCTTTACTAAAGATTCATATATATGGACTGCATCTCATGCATGATATTTAATCAGGGTGAACTCTGGGACACACATGTGTGTATTGTGCCCCTGAGATGACTCAGCACCCTGTTAATCATTCCTGCCAATCATATCCAGAGACCAATCATATGAGAGGCACTGGAGGTGGGGGGGGGGGGTTGTACATCTTTTACAATCCAAAAACCTGATTTATCTGTATACTATGCTTTTTATTTCTGAGTCGTCCGAACTTCACGTTTCTGTTCAGACCTGCTCTGAGCATATCTTCCTGATATCTTCAATAAATGCAGCTGCTTTTTCTTTTGCCACTGGATATGCACTTATAATTCTTTGCTCGCCATACACAAGAACCTGGAATTTAACTGTCAGATCAATCACCATATGTCATATGGATTCAAAGAAAAAGGAATGAAAGAAGAAAAGAGACTATTACAAAGAGGAAAGGAATAACGGGAGGGTGGGGCAGATAACGGGAGAGATGGATATGATTAAAATATATATCAAAATATTACATTGAAATCCAACATTTTGTATGATTAATAGGCACCAATAAAAAAGTCTGTACAACTCAAACAATTTCATTTCCCTACATTCACTCTTGTTCTGATCAGTTCACCGTTTCCAAGAATGTACCCTACTGCCTCTTTATCTCCACACATATGTCACCCAGAACCTAAAACACACTCTCCTTTACCTTTAAAGAAGAATTTGGGGAAAAGCTACAGATTCTGTGAAACTATATACACAATTATATGTATGTATAAATATATGCAGTTTCTATGAAAAAAATCCACAGTTGTAACATTCCAAAAAAAGCAGTTTTTTATTGTTGCTTTTTTCATTTTTTAGTTTGTTTCCTTCTCCAAGAAGCGTTCTGAGGAAAAAGATTAAGAGGCTTAAAGCTCCTAGTATTTAACTTAGTGTTAAAATAAATGTAGACCTGTGAACTGTGTTACTAGGTGTCATGGTTTGTGTTTAAATGCCTCCCCAAAGCCTCATATGGCCATGGGGGCAGGCCTTTTGAAGGAGGCTGTCTAGCATTTGTCGTCTAGTGCTGGGACTGGCGGTGTGAGTCCTGCACCCACCCAGGGGTAGGTAGCCGGCATACAGTATAAGGGAAGGAAAAAGCCGTGCTCTTCCCTTCTGCCCTTTTTGCTCTTGTTGCTTGCAGACACCATGAATGGTTGCCCCTCAGCCACGCCACCCTGTCTTGCAACCAGTTGGGTATGGACTGAAACCTTCAAAAACCTATAAGCTAAATAAAGCTTCCTTCATTCATTTTGGATGTCAGGTATTTTTGTCTCAGCGAGAAAAAAAGTAACCAAGACACTAGGCAACATTAGTTTGCATAATTGATTTCCTGATTGGTGAAGCATTTATACTGAAAAGAATGTAATTAAACTATAAAAGCTTCTCACAAAAGCTGGGCATGGTGGTAAACATGGACAGCGGTAGCAGAAGGATCCCAAGTTTAAGCCCAGCCTCAGCAAGTTGGCAATTTAGCGAAACCCCAATTAAGGGCTGGGAATGTAGTTTAGTGCAAAAGGCCTTGAGTTCAACCCCCAATACCACGAATTAATTACTTAATTAACTTTTTAAAAAACCTTCTGATTCCCTGTGCTGTGCATTTCTTGAGACTAAGCATGACCGTCAAGGAAAGTGAATGTGAAAGCTACTCATAACTATTACAGGAAGTAATGCCTTCCAGACACGCTGTGAGTTTTTTCTTGGCTAGGGTGACTCAAACCCACATACCTGATTCTGTCAGTTACAATTCATTTCACTCTTTGGTGAGTTATGAAAGCCTGACCTGGATAACTGCAATGCTTCTCAATAAAAATGTATTTTGTTGATATGCTGTGCTTCCAGGCTGTGAAACCTGGTGCCAAGTTATGGCCTGACAGTGAGAGTGCGAATGTCACTCAGAACCTCTGATCACTGATACTCATAGAGTGCCGGACCTTTCTTCTGCATTACCATTTTTACTGGCTTCTCATTTAACTGTTGTAGCCTCTTCAATAGAATACAGTAAAATACAGTAAAGTATTTTTTCTTATAACCTCATTACCCCCAAACAGAACATATTCTCTTGAAGATAAATCTTTAGACTCAAGCTTAGAAATAAGAACACAAAAAAATCTAGCAGAATCTTGCAGATTACAAAATCCACTTCTTTTCCTACTTCCCTTCCTTTCTTTTTTCCTTCTCCAGGTTCCTATTCCACTTCCCCTTTCCCTTCTGTCCCTCTCATATTACCAAAGATAGAACATAGCTCTATATTCATTTTGAATATCACTATAGTCAAAAAAAGTTATACTTCTTCAAAGGAAGAAGCTGAAAATAGAGAATATGCAAGAAAGCTTTAAGAGCCAAGCAGATTTCTAAAGACTGTTCATCATCACCATCCTGAATCACATTTAATTTTGTGTACTATTTGACAGAATTCTAATTAGTAACAGCTTCCTGTGCTGTCAAAGAAAGTTGCCAATGGCAAATTCTCATTCTACCTTCTGTTCAGTCTATACCATAAGTCACCTAACAGGTTTTCTTGCAAAATTGCTTACAGAAATTAACAGAATAAAAACATAAATTATAAGACATCATAAGGTGAGTGTTTTGCTTAAGGGTAGTACTATAGTTTCTATAAAATTCAACAGGAAAAAAAACAGTAAATGGGGACTAAATCAGCATGACATTGTTAGAAATTAAGAGATAAGAAACACTAAATTTAAATGCAACATTCAGTACAATCAAACCAACAATAAATACACAATTTGGGAATGACAGGAACAATGCAATAAACTGAACATTACTTTTAAAAAATAATTGCTAGTTTTCTCACGTATGACAGTATTCTGACTATATGAAAAGCCTTTATTTTTGGAGATGTCTAACGAAGTACTTACAAAGTGTCATGATGGCCGTAATTTACAGTACTTCAGAAAAAAACTACATATTAGCTCTACATGAAGGTTACATTATGATTCATTATGCTATTCTACTATATTCTTCTATAAATGAGAATTTGCATATTAAACTTTTCAATGAAATGAATAATTTTAACTCTTCAAGATATTTTTAAAAGAGTGTCATCATTTTTTAAAGTGGTATAATACACATAAAATAAAATTTACAATTTAATGCATTGAAACATACAGTTCATGACATTAATCATATTTGCATTGTTTGTGCAACTATCAGCTCTATCAACTCCTAAAATTTTCTTATCTTCCAAACAAAAACTTGGTACCCATTAAATACTAATTACCCATTCCCCCTCCTCCTGGCCCTGGCAACCACTATTCTTTCTCTAAAAATTTGACTACTGTTGGTACCTTATACAACTGGAGTCATACAGAATGTCCTTTTGTGACTGCCTTATTTCATTAGTATAATGTCCTGAAGATTCATTCATGTTGTAGCATATGTCAGAACTTCCTTCCTAGCCAGGCATGGTGGCTCATTCCTTTAATTCCAGCACTCGGGAGGCTGAGGTAGGTGGAGCGTTGTGAGTTCGAGGCCAGCTTGGGCTACAAGGCAAGTGCAAGGCCGGCCCGAGCTATGTAGTGTGACCCTGCCTCAAAAAACCAGGGCTGGGAGTTTGGCTCAGTGACTTAAGCGCCTGCCCTGGCAGGTGCAAGGTTGTGAGTTCGATCCCTGGTGCTGCAAAAAAAAAACACTTCCTTCCTTTTTTAGGCCAAATAATATTACATTGTGTATACCACATGTTGTTTACCTACTCATCCATCAACATACACTTGAGTTCCTTCCACCTTAAACTTTTCATGAACAAATATTTGCTTGAGTTCATGCTTTCCACTCCTTGAATATACATGCAGAAGTAGAACTGCTGGCCATATAGGAATTATGTTTAATTTTTTAGTAACTGTCACAACATTTCCACAGAACCTGTACCATTTTACATTCCCACAAGCAAAGAGTCCTCAGTTCTTCACATCCGTATCACTATATGTCATTTGCTATTTTTTGATGTAGCCATCCTAATGGGTATAAAGTGGTATCTCACTGAGATTTTAATTTGCATTTCCCTAATGATTAGTGATGCTGAGCACCTTTTCATGTACTTTCTGGCCATCTGCATTGTCTTTTTTGGAGAAATGTCTCTTCAGGTCTTGGGTTCATTTTTTATCAGGTTGTTTTTGGTGCTGCTGAATTATAGGAGTTCCTTATATATACTGAATACCCATTCCCTAACTGATACATGACTGCAGAATATATTTTGCAGGAAATATTCTGTAGACTGTTTTGATTTTGCAGATGCATGGAAATTTTTAATTTTCATGAAATCCAACTTGTCTATTTTTGTTGTTGTTGCCTGCACTTTTGGTGTTGTATGCAAGAAATTATTGCCAAATCCAATGCTACAGAGCTTTTTCCTGTTTTCTTTGTTCCTCTTTACAATATTGTTTTGCCTGTTTGGTTGTCTATTGAGATTCCATATCAAACTTTTATGGATTTTTCTATTTCTGCAAAAAAATGACTGGAATTTTGATAGAAACTATAATTCATATATTCCTTTGGGTAGAATGGGTATCTTTACAATATTAAGTCTATCAATCCATGAACATGGGATGTCTATTCATTTATGTCTTCTTTAATTTCTTTTACGAAAAGTGTGTAATTTTCAATGTAAAACTCTTTTACCACCTTGGCTGAATTTATTTCTAAGTACTCTTTTTGTTGCTATTATAAATAGAATCAGTTTCTTATTTTCCTTTTGAATTGCTGGCATATAGGAATGCAACTGGTTTTTGTGAAATGATTTTGTATTCAACTTACCTGAATCCTTTTGTTCCCTTTTTCTTCTTTTGTGGAATCTTTAGGGTTTTCAACATATAAGATAATGTCACCCTCTCTTCAAAGCTTCCTTTCCAATATGGATGCCTTTATTTCTTTTTTCTTGCCTAATTATTCTAACTAGAATTCAGTTTAGTGATGATAGAAGCAGCAAAAGAGGTCATCCTCCTCATTTCTGATCTTAGTGGAAAACTTTCAATGTTTCACCCTCAATTCTGTTAGATGTGATTTTCTCATAGACGGCCTTTATTATATTGAGGTAGTTTCCTTGTTCTTTCAGTTTGTTGGGTGTGATTTGTTGTGCAAGAATTTTGTCAAACACTTTTTCTTCATTAATCTTAATGATCATGTGTTTTTTCCTTTTCATTCTATTAAGCTAGGGGTTTTTGTTGCTGTTTTTTATGTTGACTATCCTTACATTCCAATATTAAGTCCTACTTGGTCATGATGTACACATACCTTTAACATGCCACTGAATTCAGTTTGCTAATATTTTGTTTAGGATTATTGTATCGATAGTCATAAATATCGGTTTGTAGGTGTTTTTTACTTTTGTTTTTATTTGCAGTACCTGATTTGGTATCGGGATAATTTTAGCTCCTCAAAAGCTGGATGTAGCCAGTTGTGGTGATGCACACCTGTAATCCCAGCACTCAGGAGGCTGAGGCAGAAAGATCACTGCAAATTCGAGGCCAGCCTGGACTACAAAGTGAGTTCAAGGCCAGTCTGAAATGCATAGCAAAACCCTGTCTCAAAAAAAAAAAAAAAAAAAAAAAAAAAAAGAACGAAAAGAAAACCTCCAGTTCAAGAAGAATGGGTGGCTTCCTGTGAGCCAGTGACGGCCATGTATCCAGGGGAGAGAACCAAGAAGCCAATCTCTTCCTGTGAGCCAGCGGCAGTCATGGGATGGGCCAACTCCTTCCCGTGAGCCAGCCAAAATGCAGGCTGGGAGACAAGAAGTGCCAATGCTTCCCCGCTCCCCTGTAAGCAACTGGCTGATTTGGAGATGATAGCCACTGAAGTAAAAAAACAACTTAATGCCTGTATTGTTTGATTGACTTTGCAGGCCTAAAGCCAGTAGTCTAAGCATCTATCTAAAGGATAACAATATGCAATACAGCAGCTATGGGGGATTTCCTTCTGAAGGTCTTAGCCATTGTTAATTTCCTATTATCTTGTTTTAAAAGTCCTGTATCATTTTCATTATTTTGTTTTATTCTGTTTTGTTTTGTTTGATTTTATTATATCCGATGGCATGGGTGGCTATTTCAAAAATAACAAGATACATTATGGTAGCCATTGATGATTTCCTATTATCATGTTTTGAAGTCCTGCATCACTTTCATTGTTTTGCTTTAATTGGTTTTATTCTCTTCTGTTTTGTTTGATTTTATTATGTCTGATGCTATGGGCAGCTCTTTTGAAGATAACAAGAGGCATTATTGTAGCCACTGCTGATTTCCTATTACCTTGTTTTGAAGTCCTGTATCACTTTTGCTGTTTTGTTTTGATTGGCTTTATTGTTTTATTTTGTTTGATTATCTTTGAAACTAAAAAAAATAAAAGAAGGATGAGTGTCATTTAAATGTCTGGTAGAATTCACTAGAAAGCCATCTGGGCCTGAGCTTTGCCTTCTCAGGAACTTTTTGATTGCTGATTCAGTCTCTTTACTAGTTGTAAATGTATCACATTTTTTGTATCTTCACAACTTAGTCTTGATAGATTGTGTATTTCTATTAATCTATTCATTTTATCAAGGTTATCCAGTTTCTTGGCATACAACAGTTTGTAATATTCTTTCATAATCTTTAAAGTTCATAGTTATGTTTCCTCTTTCATTTCTGGTTTTAGTTGAGCCTCATTAAAGTGACCTCTGTACCTATTTCAAGTCTAGCCTACAGCTTTCTCTCTATGTAGTGAGCATTTACCTAACTTGATATGTAAAAGAGACTACCTACCCTTATAAAAAGTAAAGTTTCGGCTAATCACAAGTAGCCCACTGTTTAAATCATAAGGCAGGTGGTAAGCTGTAACCAATTGAATTCCCTTCTGTACTTAACTTCTGTTTTCTGTGTGTCACTTCCTTCCTCTGGTTATGAATATAACACACAAATGTGGTGGTGTGGGCATTCTGAACCATTTTTGGCCCAGACTGCAACCCCATTCTAGAATCACAAATAAGATCAACTTGTTTTTCAACAGTATTTTCTTTCTCTTTCTCCTCTTCCTCTCTCTCTCTCTCTCTCTCTCTCTCTCTCTCTCTCTTTATGTGAGGCTGTGCAGGGAAGGGAGCCCTAGGCCTTGCACAAGATAGGCAGGAGCTCTGCTGCTCAGCTACACTCCCGACCCTCTCTTTGTTCTTAGCTAAAGATCTGTTAGTTTTAACTAATGTGTTCAACAGAAACAAACCTGTGGTTTTGCTTTTCTCTTGGTCTCATTTTTGAAAACCCAAATACCCTGGCTTGTACATGTGATTACTTACATGGTTTTAGAGCACAGATGACAGTTACTCAACTAATTCTGGTCTGATAATTGCAGAATTTAAAAACTCCCCAAGCATTACAGTAAATCCTAACTTTAAATCTGTGGCAATATTATACAACTCATCTACACAAAATTTCAAAGCTCACTTTAAAATAGAAGCATTTAACTATGGCATTCCATTCAGAAAATTCATTTCTAAATAACATTTAATTCCAAAGATGACTGGACAGTTTGATGCCAATTGCCTTAGCACCAATTAACATTCATGAAACAGTTAATCATGTTCACAAGAAAGCTACATGCCTGACCATCACTGCTTTCAAAAACCGGACCAAAATACTCTACTAAAATAATTTTTTCCTAAATTGCAAAAATATTTAATGGGGCCAGGCATGGTGATGCACACCTCTAATCCCAGCACTCAGGAGCCTGAATCAGGAGGACTGCTCTGAGTGCAAAGCCAGCCTGGGCTACCCAAGTGAGTTCAAGGCCGGCCTAGACCACACAGTGTGATCATGCCTCAAAAACAAACAAAAAACTTTAAAGAATATCAATTTTAATTCCTCAATAAATGTATGGTATACTACAATAAGCATCAAAAATATATATACTATACTAAATATTGATAAAAAAATAAGTGAATAATTCATTAATCACTTTAGTAGAAAATCTGTAACAAATTAAATGCAGATGTCCTGTGCTCTGGGTGAATGATTTGGGGATGACAATGCACAATGCATGTACCATTGTTGCCCCTTGATTGACGTGCTTTGAAATTTTGTTGCAGTTTTTTCTTCTTCTTTCTTCTTTCTTTTTATCTTTGAATAAAATGTATTTGAGAAAAAAAGAAAATCTGTAACAGCCAAATGTACTTCATTAAACAGGTTATTCTTCCAACAACTGTGATGATAGTCACATATTTATATTACATATATATGACACTACAAAATTCCTCCAGAAGTGTTCTCAATTCATTCAATATCTGAATGTGTCATTAATTTCACAGTATTTACTATAAAGCATCGTGATCCCAAGTAGTTCTGAGAAGTACTAAAACATACTATATTTAAATTCCATTAAGCATAGTTTTTTAAAGCTTTTAAGAAGGATTATTAAAAGTTGTCATTAGTAGACATATTGCATGAGAAAACAAAACAAAAACTAGGATCAATTTTCTAAGCAAAAAACAAGATGTCCAGTTCATTCCTCTACCATGAAATCACTCCAATTAAAATAAAGCTTTAAGATTTTTACTGTTACAACCAAAGTAAACGTTTTTCTGCTTATGATAGTTTTACAAATTGGGTGTTTTGAACAAATAAAACAAGATGACTAAATTTTTAATCTTAAAAGATTAAGAGCTGAGTGCGGCAGTACATGCCTATAATTCCAGAACTTGGGAGGCTGAGCTAGGAGGATCAGCATGAGTCCAAGGCCAGCCTGGGCTACACAAGCAAGTTCAAAGTTGCTGTCTTAGTTACTTTTTACTCGTTGCCGAGACAAAATACCTGACGCCCAAAATTAGGGAAGGAAAAGTTTATTCTTACAGTTTCTCGGGAGTTTCAGTCCATAAAGTTGGCTCCAAGGCAGCATGGGGTGATGGGGCTACAGTTCATGGCGGCTGCAAGCTGCAAGCCACAAGCCGCACTGGCGAGAGAGAGAGAGAGGCGGAAGAGGAAGTGAACAAGAGGACGACCCGCCTTCCCTTACACTGTATGTCAGCTCCACCCCTGGGTGGGCACAGCGCTCACATTGTCAATCAACAAACCAGTAACAAACCAATAACTCAGCCCCATCAAAATTATATGAGGACTTGGGGGGACATAGCATACCCCATACAGTTGCCTCAAAAAAATTGTTTTTTAATTAAATTTAAAAAAGATTAAGAAACAGGTTTCCCAAAAACATCAAACTCTCTCTAACCTCAAGGCACTCATTAACTATTTCTAATGTTTGGTGTGTAGTCAAATTGCCTTTTATCTGCCATGGGTACAGTATTTCACTATTTCCATCAAAATATCAATATAATAGAATCAGGAATATTGCTACTGTTAAATAAGACACATATCCTGTTTTGCCCAAAATGTGAAACCTTCTCATCCTTATGAAGAAATAGGTAATAGATAACCTTTTTCAATATTAAACATTACTGAGTGTATTAGTTACTTTTTTCTCATTGCTAGGACAAAACACTTGACACCCAAAATTAGGAAAGGAAAGGTTTATTTCTTACAGTTCTTGGAGGTTTCAGTCCATACTCAGCTGGCTGCAAGGCAGCGTAGCGTGGCAGGAGGGGCAGCTGTTCACGGCGGCCGAAAAACAGCAAGGTGCGAACTGGCAAGAAGGAAGACACACCTTCTTCCCACCCTTACAATGCATGTTGGCTCCACCCCTGGGTGGGTGCAGCACTCACACCACCAATCCCAGCGCCAGACAAGAAATCAATCACAAATGCTAGACTCAGCCGTGTCCATGCTATGATTACATGAGACTTGGTACGGTCATAGGAATATAAACCATAACACTGAGCATTACCCAGTATGATGGAATATGACACATGCATGTAGTGGGATGCTCTACAGCAGTGAAACTAACAGCTGCATGACCAACATGCATGAATTTCACAAAAATAAAGCTGAGCAAAGAAGTCACAAAAACTGAAAATACTATGATACACCTCAAGTGAAGTTCTTTAACAACTGAAACAAGCCAGGTATGATGGCACACACCCATAATCCCAGCACTAAGGAGGCTGAGGCAGGAGGATCACTGTGAATTCAAAGTTAGCCTGGGCTCAAAGTGAATTTCAGTTCAGCTTAAACTACAAAGTGAGACCCTATGTCAAAAAAACAAAATACAACAAGTGTTTTAAAAACCAAAATAAATTACATGATGTAAAGATTCAAATTCAAAAGGGAAAAATATAAAAGAAAGGAAGTAATTAGTGGATGTGAAGAAAGGAGTATGATAGGGCAGTACTTCTGGGATAAAAGCAATATTCTTGTTGTAGTCAGGGTTTGCAAGGAAAACAACTTAATTCAGGACACATAATTTATAGTATTATTTTATAATGGTCATCCAAAGAGTTAAATACAAAAGAAAGAGTGCAGGAAATCTGTCCACCCACTAAGACCCAAAGAATCCATCAGAGGGCCTGGACCCGGGGCAACGTCCTGCATGAGTCCAGCTGAAAACCTAGAGCCCATGACAATGCCCCCAATAAGTTTAACTGGAGGCCTAGAGCCCACAACAATGTCTCATGCAAGTCTGTTTCACAGATCTGCATTGGGAAGGCCCAAAGGTCAGTGGTGGAACCTAGAAAGCCTGTGCCAGCGGAATGAAGGATCTGTGGCAGCAGGCTGAGGGATCTGCACTGCAGCCAGGATGTGACACTCAAAGTAAGAAGAGAGCTCCCCAAAAAAGTACTATAGCCATCCTCAACAACAACAAGGTCCCGAGGTCCTCCAACGATGAGTTCATATCAGGAAGCCAGCATGACCAGCTTCTCCAGGAGATTGAACAGAACATTATCTTCCCCTCTGGAACCGGGAAGCAATATTCAAAGTAAGGACCAGAGTTCCCCCAAAGTGAACTGAAGCCATTCTCAGTGACAACGAGGTCCTGGGCTCCGCTGACGATGAGAACAGCCAAGTTCATATCAGGAAAGACAAGCTCCTCCTGGAGAACTAACAACGCTACCTCTTCCTCTCCAGTTCTCCTTTTTATCATGGCAATAATCCTCAGGTGGGCCCTCCAACCTCAGTACAATGCTGATTCAGTTCAGCTGGTACTATAAATTGATCACTAGTTATCAATCCACTGCATTCTATTCCTTGATCCAGGCTCTTGTGAGATAGGAGCTTCCTTTGTAACTATTCTTTGCGTTCTATGCACTCTCCTTATCTATAATATCTAACCATTTTTAAAAGAAAAATATTTACGAACAATTAAACCAGTCAGGGTTTTGTTTTGTTTTTATGACTACCTGCAAGACTTGCAAAGCTGCCAAACGGAAGTCTATCACGATCACATAAAGAAAGTGCTTCAACAAGTGAATATTAAAAACCAGACTCTGACTCAACCCCAGATTTATAGCTTCTCATCCAGTCAGTATGAGACGGGATCTGGTAGTCTGTATTTTAATATCATTAAAATGTATTCCAGATAATTATCACCAAGGAAGTTTTAGAAAATATACTTTACTCCAGAGTATTACAAATCACCTGAGGCCTCAAATAAAAATGAATATTCCCAGGTCACTCCCCTGGGAGAGCCTATACGCTGATTTTTTTTAAAATGTCCTTTAGTTAATTCTTATGGTCAAATCAAATTTGGAAAACACTGCTCTCAACCAAAGACTGGTAAGTAACATACCAAGTCATCACTTATAAACTAACAAATCAATGGGTAGTGACAGAGTGTCAAACTAGAGGAGAAAAAAAGAAAAAGGATTCCAAACAAAAGCATACTTCATGATTCTTTAAAAAACCACTGTTGTCATCAGTGCCATACACAGGCTGCCAATCCCAGCAATTAGCCACACAGCAAGTAAGAAAAAGACAATTGACAATGAAATTGTTTTCATGGCTATCATACTCCTAACTCTGTTTAGGGAAAGACGGTAGAAAACTCTGGTTTTCTTGCTTATCAAGAATGCTCTTCCCCATGTACTTTAAAGTATTAATCTACCGATTCACAATGTTTTACTTTATGATGCTTCACGCAAATGTCACCCTCATCACTATAACCCAACACTGCTAGAAAACCTGATTTTGTGTCAGACACTGCAGTAAGCATCTGACATGAATGTTTTCCCTTTTACTCCTTAAAACAATGACTAAAAACAAAACAATGTGGGGAAAATAGTTTCTACTATCATTTCTGTTTCCCTATTTTAAGGAGACTCCATTTTTACACATAAATACTAAAGTCTAACTGCTTAAATAACCAGCTCCTTTATTCATCATCTTCACATCCCGTTCCTCATTCTTAATTTACATACAGTTTCTGAAAAAAAAGCTAAGCATTGCCACGACAAACAGAAAATCTAGGTGTATATGCATAAAATCAGATTATGCAATGATAGAATAGAGAAATTTTAAAAAGAAATTCAGCATAGAAAAAATTACTGCTGAATATAACCACTGTTTCTTTAAAACATCACCCCATGGCATTATTTTTGGACTTCTTTTCTATATACTACACTCTCCCCTGGTCAAGTGTTCATAACCTGTCCATATATATACTGTGCCCCACTCCTCTTGACCTTCTCCACTACATTTATTTATCAAAATACTCATTACTTTCTATAATCCTATAATTTTCTGAATCATTATGATTATTGTTTAATGTTTGTATTTGACACAAATGTATGTATTCCTCAAAGACACAGAGCTTTATTTTGTGAAAGAGTTCAAGGCTCATATTAAGGGTTTTCAGTTTTACAGTGAACACACAATGGTCTCTTGATAACAGCTTCTGTGGAAGCTTTGAATGTGACCATCTGTTAACTAAGTTTAAAAAAATTAAGACTAACATTGAATGTTTTATGCAGAACTGAGGGTGTCACGCAGTGGCAGAGTACTCGTCTTGCATATGTGAAGACCTGGGTTTATTCCCCCTAAAAAAAAAAAATTTCCCATTAAAGACTAGCACAGTGGTACATGCCTACAGTTCTAGCCACTCAGGAAGTAGAGGCAGGAAAATCATTTAGGCCAGAAATTCAAGGCCAGAAATCCAACTGTCCTCAGTTTGACCAGTGGGGGCTCATTTAAGTTGACGTCTGTGTTTTTTTGGCACGTTTCCAACACTCTTGAATACTTTATTTTCTGGCACCAGATTTTTCACTTCCATCTTATACTTTACCTTTAATGATGATGGCCCTGAAATCATCCATCTATCCAAGAATACTTTTGTTTGTAGGAATCTTACAGTAAAGTATTTAAAAGTTATAGAACACCAGGACAACTTACTCTCAAATTACTCAGAAAAAAAGCATTGTGCTACGTTTAACTGGTTATTTTTTAGATCATCATTTTGTTTTAATTATAAAATATCTTCCAATATTCAAAATAAATTATTTGAGTCTGATCTAAATATACATACTACAGACGACTGAAAATTTACCAAATATAAAAGTTACTGTGGTTTCTCTCAGAACCTGACATGCCGGATTTAGTTTTCAAAAGTTAATTGCAAAGACTTTAAGGAGAGCTATAATATCAAGATCGGAGTTCTAATACTGGTTCCACTACTTTACTGACTTAATGCTATTTTAAGTAGCCTCTTCCTATATTTTGCTATCAAATAAAATTTTTATGATTTTGCCTAATACTAAAAATAATGCTCCTTGGAAGGTATATAGAAAACTTTGATTATTCATAATTTTAACATTTAGAGACAACGTAAGTCTTTCTCTTCCTGCATGTTGCATTTTGTTTTCACAGGTTCTACTATATCCTTGTTCCATCTTGCTTTCGGAACTCCTACCTGCTACCTAGCTCCCCTGAAATAACCCCGTTCACCCAAAACACCAGGCTCAACACATACATCTCAATAGACTGCCATAAATTCTTAAAGTCTAAACCCTTTTCTACATTACTCATATAATTCATAATGATTCTACTTCCCTCATCCAACCATAACTGACAGATTTTGTCCATGCGTATTTTACATCATTTGTATCATATTATATGCTTTTTAACTTGAAGTTTGTCAAACATTTTTCCTTATCATTAAAACTCCTAAGCACCATGTTAATAATTACTTAGTACTGAATTATTTGGCTAAATCTTGACTTTGTCTATGCTCTTACTATACAATAGTAATGAACTACTGCAACTACAAATAGTTCTATAATAAACACAAATCTCTTTCCACTTCTTTGATTATCTCCTTAGGATCGATTCCTAGATGTGAAATCACAATACCATTTTAAGGTTTTACACATAATGCCAAATTTGTTTTCCAGAAAGACTATTACTGTTTAACTTTCCACATAAGTATGACTTTCACTGCATAGATTATCATTTTCTCCTCTTTATGAAATAACAAATAATAAAAATGGCTATTGTTTGTCAAATGCTTACTGCACTACACTTCTGGCTAAGTACTTACTATATGTTATTTCTTTTCTTCTTCACAGCTCTGTGAAATATGCTCCACTGTTTTTTCATAAAAATAACCAAGACTTAAATCAGTAAAGTGCTTCCAAGAATGCTTAAAATATATCAATCACTTTAAAAAATTTGCTCCATTTTCAAATAACTTGCCTTATAATACCATTTAAATAGTGGAAGTAAGAATTTTAAAAAGTCTGTGTCATGAGATTCCATCCTTCCCAGATCAAGTATTGTAAAAATTTGCACTTCTTTAATTACTTACAAGGTTGAAATTGTTCACGTCTATTGATAATGAAATGTTAAGGCTAAATATTTGAAAACTTATTTGAAGGAAAACTAAGGAAAGTAAATAATGATCATTTATAGGTTCAAATCAGCTTCTGCTCCTATCTTCTTTATTATTCACGGACATTTGAACCAGATGCTGATAACTATCATTCATCCCAAATCTTTCTCCATAACTTCAGCACTGAATCACAAGAAGAATAAATACAACTTTAAAGTATGCTTTGGTACCTTTCTCCAAGCTTAAAGAAAACGAAATGACCTATCTTATTTTATAACACATATATAAGGGCCAGGAGTTTGGCTCAGTGGCTTAAGCGCCTGCTTGGCAAGTGCAAGGTTGTGAGTTCGATCCCTGGTACCAACAAACAAACAAACATACAAATAAATAAAACATATGTAACATGATATAACATGATACAAGTATAATAAAGTCATCATTCAACACTATACTAAAAGGACACCTCAAAACACTTCATATTCAGGATAGATATTTTAGATATTATGCAGATCAAATCAATTAGTATTTAACTTTCTATTTTTATTTATTTATTTATTTATTTTGACAAAGTCTCACTATGTAGCTCAGACTGACCTTGAATTCACTATATAGCCTAGGCTGGCCTTGATCTCACAGAGATCCTGCTGCATCAACTCCTCAAATCTTGGATTACAGGCGTGCGCCACCACACCCAGATCTACTTTCTTATTTACCTATGTGATCCAGCTCACATAGGTTTAAAAAAGAAAGTGACAGTTGAAAGCAATTATTATTACACACAAAAAATCAATTGCACGGTTTATTTTCATTTTGTTCGGCAATACTGGGGATTGAGCCCACAGCCTTTGCACTGAGCTACATCCCCACCCCCTTGTTTTGAAAACTTTTTTAGACAGGGTCTCACTGAGTTGCCCAGGCTGAACTCAAACTCCACATTCTCCTGCCTTAGACTCCCAGAGGGCTGGGTAATGAACAATCTAAAAACAAGATTGAAGAAAAAATTTCCATTTATAATAGCAATCAAAAGAATACCCAGGAAAAATTTAACAAAGTAAAAGACTTATATATTGAAAATTACAAATCACAAAAACACTGCTGAAAGAAATCAAACACATAATTACACATTAGAAGATTTAACATTGTTAAGATGCCCATACTACTACCCAAAGCACTTCACAGATTCAATCCATTACCTACCAAATTCCAATGTTTTTTAATGCAGAAATAAAAGTCATACAAAATTATAAGGGTCCTTACATAAACAAAACAATATTTAAAATGAAGAATGGAGCTGAAGAATTGACTTTTTTTCTTTCTTTCTTTCTTTCTTTTTTTTTTTTTTTGAAAAACGGTCTCACTATGGAGTTCAGGCTGTCCTTGAACTCACCATGTAGCCCAGGCTGGCCTCAAACTTGAGACAATCCTCCTGCTTCAGCCTCCTGGATGCTGGGATTTCAGGCATGCACCACCAAGTCCAGCAAATTTACATTTCTTGTTCTGAAATTTCCTTACTAGAAAGATACAATAATTGAGACAGTGTGGCACTGCCAAAAAAGACAGATAAATACAAGTAGAATTGAGAATCTACAAATAAGCCCATGTATCTATGGCCAACTAGTTTTTAATACAGCTGCCAAGACCAAATAGTCCCTAACAAATATACTAGGGTCAACTGGATATTCACGTGTAAGACAATAAAACTAATCCTAACTTACACCATACCAAAAAAAAAAAAAAAAAAAAAAAAAAAAAAAAAAAAAAAAAAAAAAAAAAAAAAAAAAAA
>RJWM01002117.1:29439-40507 GCA_004363535.1 Dasyprocta punctata | reverse complement strand
CAGAAAACTTTTAGAAGAAAATACAGTGTTAAATCTTCATGGCCTTGAACTTAGCAATGAATTCTCAGATATAACACCAAAATCGCAAGCAAAAATAAATAAATATACTTCATCAAAACTAAAAACTTAGGCTGAGGTAGGAGGAGCGTTGTGAGTTCGAGGCCAGTTTGGCCTACAACGCAAGCGTAAGGCCAGCCTGAGCTACACAGCAGCGACCCTGCCTCAAAAAACCAGGGCCGGGAGTTTGGCTCAGCGGCTTACGCGCCTATCAGGCAGGCGTGAGGTTGTGAGTTCGATCCCCGGTGCCACAAACTAAAAACTTTTATGCATAAAGGACATTAGAAGGTAAAAGACAATTCACGAAATGGTAGAAAACACATGTTTGCTAAGGCTCTAAAATCTAAAGTACATAAAAACACTTTGGACTCAATAACAAAAAAGACAAACCACTCAAATTTTAAAAGGGGAAAAGACCTTGAATAGATATTTTCTCCAAAAAAGACATACAAATGGCCAGCAAATACATGAAAATACTCAGTATCATTAGTTGTCAAGGAAATGCAAATCAAAACCAGAGAGGAATACCACTTCATAGCCACAAGGATGGCAATAATATTTAACAAAAAAATAAATAAATAAATAAAATAAGTGTTGGCAAAGATACAGGGAAATTAAAACCCTCACACATTGGTAGTGTGACTATAAAATGAATTAGCCCCTGTGCAAAACATCTTGGCAGGTTCTCAAACTTCTATAAGACTCAACAATTCTACTTTGGTATAGATGCAAAACAACTGAGAACAGGTAAACCGTTGTACAGGAATGCTTATAGCAACACTATTCACAGTAGCAAAAAGATGGAAACAACCTAAATATTCATTAACAGATGAATAGATTTTAAAAAAACTGGTATATTTATTCGAGTATTATTCAGCTGTAAAAGGGAAAGAAGCACAGATACCCACTGCAACATGATGAAAGAAGCCAGACAGTAAAGATCACATACTATAGTATTCCATTTATATGAAATACCCTGAATAAATAAATCCATAGCAACAGCAGACTGCTGACTGATATGACTGTTGGTATCAGGGAATGAACAGTAACTGCTTAGGGTGTAAGGTTTTATTTTGGAGTGATAAAAATGTTTTGAAATTAGACAGGAGTGCTGGCTGCACAACACTGAGAATGTACTAAATGCTGCTGAAATATTAACTTTAAAATGGTTATTTTTATGTCACGTGAATTCAACTTAAATTTTCTTTTCAAAAAAGGGAAATTAATGTTGGACAAATGCATAAACTAAAAGTTCTCCCTTTCTGAAAATCAAATGTGAATTATAAAAATGTGTATTACAAAAACGTGTGATTTAAATTATTCAACTCTTACAGAAGTGTTTTATATCTAAGTAAAGAAGTTCAGCTCCTATTTTTCACTCTGATAACTTCACTCAGAAATATTCGTCTATCACTAGTTTTTTTTTTTTTTTTTTTTTTTTTTGGTCCCGGGAATCAAATTCATGACCTTGGACTTGCCAGGCAGGCGCTGTGCTGCTGAGCTATAACCCCCATCATTATCATTAGTTTCTACTGGGATTATTTATTTCCCAGTGAAAACTGATACCCTCTGTAAAGTTTGAGTATCTTGATCATTTGAAACTGAACCTGACTAAAGTCACATGCAATCAGTTAAACTTCACCAAATTTCTAACACCTTAGAAATGATTCTAAATCGAATTTTTATAGTTGACCTGTTCTCTTACATCAATGAAAAAATATCCCAAAATTTCAGTTATCAATTTATATTAATATACCTATGAACATTTAAATATTTTAAAGTTTCATGATAAATGGAGCACTTTAAAACCACAAAATTAACAATGTTCCTCAGGCTTTAAAGTTAAAAGACTGATTTCTTTAAAAAGATCTACATCACTGAAGTAACTAGAAATAACATGTCTTCCTAATGGATCACCGTTTCAGAGGGGGTAAATACAAAAATGCCTGATCATGTTATTCCCTGCATAAAATTCCATAACAGATTAAATAGCTTTCAGAATAAAATTTGAAACTAAATTGTGACTTACCACGTAAGTTATCTGTGTCTTCCATTTAATCACTTGCTATTCCTCCAATCTTCTTTCTCTCTAACCCTATGCGCTCTCTCTTCTCACAGGCTCTCGGTATATGCCTTATCTATGCCACTACAGGGATACACAACTAATTTAAATTGTTCATCACTCTCATTAATCTTTAAGCTCCTTAAATTAGAGAGCACACATTTTCTGTTTACTAGCTGCTAGTAAAATAATAAGAGATAAACGACTGTGGTGTACACTGAAGTATGAATAACTACTATTATCCATTAGCTTATACCTTAAATACCATTGCTTTATTTTTCCACTACCTAATAGTAAAGAATGAAACTACATATTAGGCTATATTTTGCACTCTGGAAGGCTGAGATTGGAGGAGTGTAAATTGGAGTCCACCCCAAGCAACTTAGCAATTTAGCAAGATCCTGTCCCAAAATAAATATATAAAGAGGGTTGGGGATATAGTTCAGTGCTAAGACCCTGGGTTCAATCTCTACTACGTGGGAAAAAAAAAAAAAAGCTACTTAATAGTAAATAGCATCAAACATAACATTAATTTTGTACATTTTTTTAAATATCTAGGTTTATTAACTTAAAGTGTAAATTTAACTTAATGCTTATTTAATAGAAATTCATAATCAGCTGCATTGTATTTATATTCCTAAAGTGAAACCTTAGTACAATATTTTATAAGGAATCTTAAAAGCAGATTTTTTAAAATTGGAAAATCCTTATCTCATTTACACATGAGGAAATATACTAACAGAGGAAGTTATTTTTGCAAACTCAGGGAGTTTAGTAGGAGACAAGTTCAGTGGCAGGCAGATTCCCCAGTACTGATGGTTTGGATACAATATAACCTTGTTTCCATTCCAACATCATAGTTTCATTTCAACTTCATTACTTCCATTCCAATTACAAGTAATGCAATTCACAGTACCTTTCACTTGTTCCCTACCCTCTATTCAGTGAGTAATCACTTGCTGCAGTTAACAGACTCCTTTAAGATCTAGCCCTTGCCTTGACATAACTTACTCCCTATAAACATTTAATGTGCACCTACAGTTGCTGAGCAAATGATTTTGAAGGTTTTTCGATTAATCAATTTGGGGTGACAAAAAGGAAATAATAAAAATAAATCTGAAGATATCAAACCAATACATATATATAATTTCAACATATATATAATGAATAGTAGTATTCAAAAATAAGTCACTGCACTGAGAGGAAAGGGAAAAGGGTGAGACAAACATGAATAAGACACAGTCCCTTCCTTCCAAGTGCTCTACACAGTTAATTACAATCTGGTACCTGCTCTTATTAACTGCTTAGTATGACTTTCTAAATAGTAAAACGAGAGTATCTAATTACTTTCTACAATGAAAATATGCTTTATTTCTCTCTCTAGAAGATAAACTCCAGTGTCTGATGCACCATATGTGCCTAGAGAAGGCACTTAATAAATATTTGTTGAATGAATTAATGCTATAGTTCATAGATTAGGTAGGAGAATTGAACAGATGGTAATGCTCCAATTTTAGTAACTCCACTGTGCTTAAATATGAGGTTTTTTTCCTTGCTTTAGGAAATACAGATGGAAGCTAAAGATAAATGGCATCATGCCTGCAAGTACTTCAGCATAGGATAAGCAAACAGGACACAAAATTAACAGGTGGGAAATCTAAAAGAAGTCCATATATGGGACTTCATACTCTTCTCATCACTTTTCTGAAGTCTGAAATTACACCAAAATATAAGTTTAAAAAGAAAAAAGAATTAATGCTATAGAAATACCCCCCTAAAGAGTAGGATCCAAGTAATGTTTCTGATTATGATATTACAGAATATGTAAATGTTTCCTTGTCCAGCTAATGCTCAACACAATATTTTCTTTAACTGCCCAGTTATTCAGGCCTAATATCACAAAGAAATAAAAATCACTCAGAAATGTATAGATTTTACCGCTTAATTTAATATCATGTCCTATCAAACTGCATAAAGCCCCAGAAAATCTGCCAAGAAACCTACAAGCCCTTCTCCCTGGTCCTGAGCCCTTTTTCAAGTATAAAAGATACCCAGATGTCTTTCTTTCTTTCTTACCATAAGTCCTAGGATCCTGTGTTTGTAACCATTTGTTGAGATAATGATGATAATAAAAACATCTCAATTACTATTTACCCCTTTGCTGGCATTTTTCATATATTAACTACAACTTTCAGAACAACTCTCAAAATTGGTATTATCAGTATCATCATTTTACAAAAAAATCTCTACTCTTCCCATTGTAGCATACATCTTCTTTTATCCCAGTCTTGGCGATAATGGGAATACACACATT
The DNA here is from genome assembly GCA_004363535.1 of Dasyprocta punctata. NCBI lineage: Eukaryota > Metazoa > Chordata > Mammalia > Rodentia > Dasyproctidae > Dasyprocta > Dasyprocta punctata. Next base: position 36,074 of record RJWM01002117.1, on the reverse strand, counting down.
CCTGGTGTGCAGCCCTGCAATGTTACTCAGATAACAATCTCATACACTCTGATTTTAAAAGTTTTCCTATTCATCAATTCTGAACAATGAACAGGAGATAACAGAAATAAATCTGGACATGTTACAACAATTCGACATTCAATATATGTTTACAAATGCCTGGTGGTATAGAAAAATCAGAGCATCTTTCAAAGTAACTGGGGATTAAAGTTCGTAGCTTGGCTGGGAATTAGTACAACACTTGCCAGCACACGGAAGATCCCAGGCTCAATCCTCAGCACAACAAAAACACACTATTTTCCTAAGTTTAAATATGTCTAGCCTCCAGTTTACCATTTCTCTTTTGAAATAATAAATGGGAGCCTTGTAGGTTACACAATTTTCCCTCCTCACTATCATCTCACCTATCCCGTTCCCTCACACTGGTACCCTATTTCCCCAGGACACGAAACATGCTACAGGGAAAAGTAATGGTGCCTCTTTATTAAATAAGGGACTTTCAGTTTTGAGAAATTTCAGGAGTCACAGGGGCATGACTACTGTAGGTCATCTCCTCAGGGTGACTATATGGTCTCTTCTCTTGTAACAGAACACCCAGAGCTTCCAGTTTTCAGTTTACCTTGTTAAACATCTGAAAAACTCAACTCCAAAACTAAATTTCCCCTCATCTTCTCATGTCCTAACTCCTTCTCCTACAAAACCTTTTAATCGTGTATCCATATTTCTGTTATTTGCATCTCTATCCTCCCAAAAATGTCTTACGCCCATACTGATGTCAATTCCCAGTGTCACTGTCAATGTAATCTGTACCCTTCATCACAATCATCATATCTTACCTCAACTGTTGTAACTAAACTCCATAGAATTCCTACCTACAAGCTTCTACTTCTCCACTGAACTTTTGTTTCTAGATTAATCTTCATAAAAAGTTTCTTCTCAGTTAAAAATGTTATACATAATACTTTGGCATTTAAGTATCACCATAATCTGGATCCATTTATCTTTACCAGTCGGTTCCTGAAACATACAACCTTGGCAAATGTACTTTACTTTTCTAATCTTTGTTTTCTTCACCTTTCTATACCTTTGCTTCAGCAATGTCCTTATGTGGAATCATCTTTATTCTTCCACTTTCCACCTGCTAAGTCTTTCAAATTGCCACCTCCTCAACGAAAGGATGAAGGCTAAGGCATATCATTTACAGAACATATTCTGTCTAGTGCTTCACAAATTATTTTAATCTCCAAACACTATGAGAAAATAATTAAGTTCACTAAGGAGGTGTTTATCCAAGTCAAGCAAGCAAAGTCATTAATGTGATCCAGCAAGTAAAGAATACAAAATAGCGCAATAGTACTCTGTATTTTTAAGTGAAATATGACACAAGAGGGACATGCTTTATATAGTTAAGGTACTAGGTTTGACACCTAACTACACCACTAAATACCTGGGTGAAATCAGCAGGTTATGTATGTGAGATGCCTTACCATCTACCACATTAATGACTGTGAGAATTATGTGAGATAATATATAGCAGAAATATATTTGGCTCATGACAATGCTAGCTGTTATCAATGTTTATGCAGTGTAAAAGCTGTACAAAGCTTAATATTCTTATTTTTACGTACATTCAATAAATACCCACAGAAAACATAAATTTTTATATTTATTTACTATCATGCTGTATTAAAAGAATTTAGGACTGTCCAAAATGCTTGAAATGACAATTTACCTCAGATCTTTCAGTATTAACCTTTCCAAATCAAGACTTGTGTCCACACAATCTACATTACACATGAAGATATCAAGCTATCCAACTTCAAACAAGAGAAAAGTATATACTACATATATTTATGTTGCCATTCCTTGCACATAAATTGTCAGCTGACAATGAGACAGAAGCTGGCATTCATTACATAGAAATGACCGCTTCTATCCAACCACCTGAAAACCAACAACAAACAAACACCTTGAAGCTTAATTATGTATCAAACATATTTTATTTTATTTAATCCCCATAACTTTTCCCTTCTTTACACATAAGATTACAGATTTTGTAAGTGTGGCACACTCACTTCACTTATTTTTCTTGTGCAGTTTCTCCTTGGAGAACCACAGACTCTCAAATTTGGGATCCAGTATTTGGAAACATTTGTCTTTGCTCTAATACATGATGACAAGGCTTTGCATCTTCCTCTTGACACACATATTAAAAAAAAAAAAAAACTAAAACAAAGCTTCATGAAATGAAACTTATTTTTACTCTATAAGTAATTCTCTGATAGTTTTTCTTGCTTCTTTTCTTGTTAATGTTTATGCCAGTACACTAACTTGATTCCAAAATCCATTTATGAGTCCCTGTGGGCCCTGCACTATACAGCAGAGCACATTTCTTAACTCCTTTTTAACTATCACAGTACAATTTTGTTACCTTTACAAGTAACTATCTCCTCGAGACATTAAAAACTCCCTGTAAAACAGATTAAACCCTTGAAAGTCCTTCCTCAAATCTTGAATTGATTTTCTTCTCTACAGGAACTCCTTGGAGGCACACTCACTTTACTTATTCATACTGTATCAAAAACTGCACATCATGGTTGAAAGGAATGCATTAGTTTTTATGAGCCTCGCTGCATCACTGGCAGTCAAGCAGGTTTGGGGCAAAAATAAAGGATTGCAGCAGCTGCCCACGTTGCTGAAACTGAGGATGAAACGAAAATGTGTGGAATTCACTACAGCCAGATTAGGACGAAATAGAGGAATCTACCGAAAACAACCAGAAAGCATACAGTAGCTGCCCGCAGAGGTGCGTGATCGCTTCTGGAACACTAGCTCTTGGCTTGGTGTCTGCACACTCCCTCTCCAGGACAGAGCTCTTTTATCAAACCAGGGCAGCCCAATTAGCCTCCTGGCAGAGGTGGTGACTTTAGGAGAGCAGGGACCTCATCTCTGACCCCTGCTGGGTCACGTCCCAGCCTGCTAGCTGAGCTTTGAGAGGAAGAAAACAGGGGTGGAGTGAGAAAGAAAGGAAGTGACTGCTCTTGTTTTTTTACCCCTAAGACAAGACAAGCCCCACAATTAAAGTCAAGTGACTTGAACCGAGCACTTTAAGGCCAGTGTTGGACCAAGAGAAGGTTTACCAACATGTTCCCAGGTTCTTAACACCTCAAAAAGAGGATATGAGAAGCAAAACAGATAACCCGGCAACTTTGGACACACACAAACTCACGGAATGCGGACGCGGGGGAGACTCGGTTCTCCAAGGAAAAGGTATTTTTGTTTCTTTTGCAAAAAGCCTAATTCACTCAGCCCCATGCAGGAGAGGAGCAGCACTGACCTCAGCTGTGGGGCCCACTCTGTGCTCCAGGGCCTGCGAGGGGGGTGTGTTCCAGGGCCAGGCCCCATGAGGACGACCCCCGCCCAGCTTCCGCGGAACCCGATCTTACCTGGAGGGCTGACCCCCGGGACACAGGCTCGCTGGCCTCGTGGCTGCTGGAGAAGACCCTAGCCTGAGTTCATAACTGAATATCCGCACCGACCCCACGGCCCCAGTCTGAGCTGGGAAGACAACACCAGGGTGAGGCGGAAGTCCCGCCTCACGCTCCTCATTGGCCCGCACAAGAAGGCAGAGACGATCCATTGGGCCGCAGCTTTGCCTGTCAAGGCCCCCTTCCCACTCTCAACCCTAGTCGCGCGGCTTGCTAGCCCAGGGCTGAGAGATTTGCCCAGTCTGCGAGTCTCGTTCTCAGCCGCGTGATCCGTCTTCCCTAGAAGGGACGGGAAAAGCAGGGTGGGGCGGCGTTATGGAGAAGTGGAGCTCAGTGGAATGAGCCGATCTCAACACGGGGGAGGGGGAGCGGGGCGATTAGCAGAGAAGGTGGTTTCTGTGTCCGTACTGCTGGCCATGTGACCCGCAAGAGCAAAGGACCTGAGCTCCTTAGAGTCGGGAACCCAAGGCCAGGGCCAGTGGTCCTGATCGGTTCTGGCTGTTGGATCCAAATATCCCGACACCTTGCTGGCTGCGCCTGGGCGGGTTTAACTGGCTCGCACGTGTGTCTTCTCTGCAACACACGCACAGGGCCAACTAAAGAGGCAAAGCCAGGTCTCATCCCTTCTGTACAGTGTCCGGGTTGAGATTCAAAATGATGAGACCAAGGCAGATACCTCAACGTGCTGGTCACAAGGAGACGTGCAAATCTCCCTACCTCTAAAAGCAAATGTCCCAGTCCTAGCTCAGGGTGGTGCGGGCATCCATGCTCCGGCTCTGTCACGCACCATCCCCAGTGGGTCCAGATAGGCATCAGACATGTAAATGAATGACATAGATACAGAAACATCTGATCAAATACTCCCTTCCTTTCCCAAAAAATGCCTTTATTCCTTTGGCTTGTTTATTTTCGTGGAGGAGACTGTTCTCATTTGGTTTAGTTTGTTTTACTTTGGCTTGTTGTTTCGTCTTTTTCAAACAGAGTTTTGCTGTGCAGTTCTGGCTACCCTTAAACTCACTATGCAGACCAGGCTGGCCTGGAACTAACAGGAATCTTTCTGCCTCACCCTCCTGAGTGCTAGAACTACAGGGCAAGTCCCACCGTGCCTGGCAAAAAATGCCTCTGCTCTTTCCATGTACCGTTGCTACATGACTCAGTTCCCTATTTTGATCAATATTACCTAAGCTGCTGTACTATAATCCTAAATGTTGATTGTAGTTTGACCCACACTGTACCATGCTGTGATTTTGCTGTATAAATTACCTGTGCCAACACACTCAGGACCACAGTTGGAAATACAGTTTTTCCTTATTTCCAATAAAATTCTCCTAACTTCCTTCTTGGGTTTTCGACTTCATTCCTCCATACTAAGAAAACATGAGCTTCACACACCTGACAGCTAAGAAGTTTGGAAATATTTTGCCCCATCACTACTTTACCTTAAAAGTCTTAAATAGCTTTTCATAGGCCATTTCTGGCTTTAGGTCCTTCAACATCACTTGTGCCCATGTAGCACAACACTAATTATCTCATAAAGACACAGAAACAGGACTCTCGACCCATGTATATTCTTTGGAATATTTCTACCAATGAAATCTTAATTTCAATTTTATGAGTTTCATTATATTAAACAACGAGTGCTTAACAGGGAAAAAATCACAAAAATAAAGTATTGAATTCTTAATAGCTGTTGAACGTTTATTAAAAAGCGTCAGAATTTTCAACATTGACAGGTTTTGGTGTACAAAGTCAAAAAAAGAAAAACACAAATAAAGTCTTACATGATTTACAGTGAAAACACCAATAGTGCTGTTATGATTTGCCTTTGGTTATCTGCCTAAAACCTCCGGCGGTTATGGGGGACAGGCCTTTCCAAGGAGCCTGAGCCTAGCATTTGTGTTTGGTTTGTGGTGGAGCACAGGAATAGGTGGGGTGAGTGCTGCAACCACAGAGGGGCTGGTAGTTGGCAGGCAATATAAGGGAGCAAAGGTGGCAGGCTCTTCCTTTTCTACTCTTTCTACCTTTGGTACCTGCTGCCCTCATGAACAGCTTCCCCTCAGCCATGCCACCATGCCTAAGAGCCAGCTGAATATGGACTACAACCTCCACAAATTATGAGCTAAACAAACTTTTGCTGACTCATTTTGGGCGTCAGGTATTTTGTCTCAGCAATGGGAGAAAGGTAACCAAGACAAGCACTTTCCAAAAAGAATAACCTTTACTTCAATTTTCATTCCTATGGCACTCTGCACATATGACAACAGCATGTTTCATACACATGTATCACTTATGCTGACAGCACATGTGCTTTGCTTTACTGGCCCTTTTCTAAGCCATACTTGACATCTCAGTGGTCTTGCTTCTTTGTCAGGAGGTTCTGATTATGTTATATAGCATGTAGTTAATAGGAACATAGAATATCAACAAAAGAAGTTATTAAATTCTTAATATACATTGTGCAGTTAGAATAGTCAACATTTTCATATCATTAGTGTACTTCCTTACAAAACATAAAAGATAACTTACGAGATAAATCCCTGTATGAAATACAATGAAAATATCAATAAAATTCTAAAACAAAAATATGCTGTGCTTTAATTGTCATACCCAAGGTGATCTTCACATATGACAACTGCATGTTCCATGAACACATTTTACTTAAACTAATACCACATGTGCTTAGCTTTCCATTCCTATGTGGAGATCTTGTCACCTCTCTTCTGATCCTTTTTTATTTATTTATTTATTTTTGTAGTTCAGAATCTGTAAGATGTTTTCAACTATGGTAATTTTTTTTTATTTAAGTGAAGAAAAAACAGAAAAAAAGACATATAAGACAAAGACAACAAGCAAAAGAGACAAAAAAACGACTAGAGTAAACACACAACAGTAACACTGCAGGTTTACAAAACCAGACAATAGAAACTTCAAAAATGTTGCAATATTGTGTATCATTATCTTCAAAATGGTTACTTACATTAACAGATATAGACATGTAAAATTGATCTAATCATATGAGTATTAATTGTTCTTTCTCAATAACAAATACATTCAGCAGTGTGTTCATTTTAGTTATCTTACATATACATATATACAGGTTTATATCTTTTCCTCTTCCCTTTTCTCTTTCTGCCTTTTCCCTTCCCA
>RJWM01002117.1:0-29339 GCA_004363535.1 Dasyprocta punctata | reverse complement strand
TCTAATCCTAGCTTCTTGAGGAATCTTCACACTAACTTCCACAGTGGCTGCACCAGTCTACACTCCCACCAACAGGCTGCACCACAGCCCCTCCAGCATTTGTTGTCCGTTGATTTTTTAATCTTGGCCATTCTTTCTGGAGTGAGATGGAATCTCAGCATTGTTTTAATTTGCATTTCCCAAATGACAATTGATGTTGAACATTTTTTCATATATTTATTTGCCGTTTGTATTTCTTTCTCTGAGAAGTGTGTATTCATCTCAGATGCCCATTTTTGGATTGGGTCCTTGAATTTTAGGGGCCTGATTTCTTTTAATTCTTTATATGTTTTAGATAGAAGTCCTTTGATGGACAATTGGCTAAGATATTTTCCCAGTTTGTGGGTTTTCTTTTCACTCTGTTGGAGATTTCCTTTGACAAGCAAAAACTTTTTAGTAGGATGAGATCCCAGGTGTTGATTCTGGGGAGTGTTTCCCGTGCTATCTGATTTTTGTTCATGAACTCTCTGCCTACTCCTATGTCATCGAGATTTTTACCTACTCTGTCTTCTAGTAAGTTTAGTGTCTCTGTTTTTATTTTCAGATTTTGATCCATTTTGACTTTATTTTAGAGCATGGTGATAGACATGGATCTAGTTTTAGTTTATGGCATATAGAAAGCCAGTTTTTCCAGCACCATTTGTTAAAGAGGCTGTCTTTCTTCCAATGTACATGTTTGGCCCCTTTGTCAAAGACGAGATGGCTAAGTGTGTTTGTAGTTGTGGCTGTATCTTCTAATCTATTCCATTGATCTTCAGGTCTGTTTTGATTCCAGTACCATGCTGATTTTATCACAGTAGCTTTGTAGCATAGTTTCAAGTCAGGGATTGTGATGCCTCCTGCCTTCCCTTTGTTGCCCAGAATTGGCTTTGGTATTCTAGTTCTTTTCTGGTTCCAGATGAATTTCAAGAATGCTTTCTGAGCCGGGCGTGGTGGCACACGCCTTTAATCCCAGCACTCGGGAGGCTGAGGTAGGCGGAGCGTTGTGGGTTCAAGGCCGGCTTGGGCTACAATGCGAGCGCAAGACCGGCCTGAGCTACATAGTGCGATCCTGCCTCAAAAAAAAACCAGGGCCGGGAGTTTGGCTCAGTGCCTTAAGCGCCTGCCCTGGCAGGCGCGAGGTTGTGAGTTCAATCCCCGGTGCTGCAAAAAAAAAGAATGCTTTCTGTTAATCCCAGTACTCGGGAGGCTGAGGTAGGCGGAGCGTTGTGAGTTCGAGGCCGGCTTGGGCTACAACGCAAGCACAAGGCCAGCCTGAGCTACATAGTGCGACCCTGCCTCAAAAAACCAGGGCCGGGAGTTTGGCTCAGTGCCTTAAGCGCCTGCCCTGGCAGGCACGAGGTTGTGAGCTCAATCCCTGGTGCCGCAAAAAAAAAAAAAAAAAAAAAAAAAGAATGCTTTCTGTAGCTCTGTGAGGTAGGCAGGTGGTATTTTGATTGGGATTGCATTAAATCTGTATAATAATTTTGGGAGAATGGCCATTTTCATGATGTTTGTTCTTCCTATCCGTGAACAGGGAGTATCTTTCCATTTTCTGAAATCTTTGATTTCCTTCTTTAGCATAATGTAATTTTCACTGTATAGATCTTTTACTTCCTTTGTTAGATTGATTCCTAAGTATTTCATTTTTTTGGATGTTATAGTGAAGGGTGTGGTTTCACTTATTTCTCTCTCAGTGACTTTGTTATTTGTGTACAGGAATGCTATTGATTTTTGAGTGTTCACCTTGTATCCAGCTACATTACTAAATTTAGTTATTACTTCTAAAAGTTTTCTAATGGATTTTTGGGGGTCTTCTATGTAGAGTATCACATCATCTGCAAATGATGATAATTTCACTTCTTCCTTTCCTATCCTTATTCCCTTTATTTCTTTCTCTTGTCTAATTGCTCTGGCTAATATTTCCAGAACTGTATTGAATAGGAGTGGTGATAGTGGACATCCTTGTCTTCTTCCTGATTTTAGGTTGAAAGTTTTCAGTTTTTCTCCATTTAGTAAGATGTTGGCTGCTGGTTTATGATATATGGCTTTTATCAGGTTGAGGTAGAGACCATCTATTCTGATTTTCTGTAGGGTTTTTATCATGAATGGTTGTTGGATTTTGTCGAAAGCTTTTTTCTGCATCTATTGAGGTGATCATGTGGTTCTTGTCCTTGGCCCTGTTGATATGGTGTATTACATGTATTGATTTCTGTATGTTGAACCATCCCTGCCTTCCTGGGATGAATCCCACTTGATCGTGGTGTATAATCTTCCTGATAACTTGCTGTATTCTATTTGCCAGTATTTTATTGAGGATATTTGCGTTTATGTTCATTAGTGAGATTGGCCTGTAATTTTCTTTTTTGGTTGGGTCTTTCTCTGGTTTTGATATTAGGGTAATACTTGTTTCCAGGAATGAGTTAGGGAGACTTGCTTCCCTTTGGATTTCATTGAAGAGTTTGAGGAGTGTTGGCATTAAGTCTTCCCTAAATTTCTTATAGAGTTCAGCAGTGAATCCATCAGGGCCCAGGCTTTTCTTTGTTGGTAGGGTCTTAATTACATTTTCATTTCATTAGCTGAAATTGGTTTATTCAGCAGCTTTACAACTTCTTGATTCAGCTTTGGTAATTCTTAGGTTTCTAGGAATCTGTCCATTTCTTCTGTGTTATCGAATCTATGTGAGTAAAGGTTTTTGAAGTAGATGTTGATGATCTTCTGTATTTCCACCAGGTCTGTAGTGATTTCACCCTTTTCATTTCTTATTGCATGGATCTGAGTTTTTTCTTTCCTCTTCTTGATAAGGTTGGCTAGGGGTTTATCACTTTTATTTACTCTTTCAAAGAACCAGCTCTTTGATTCATTAATTCTTTGTATTGTTTTCTTAGTTTCAATTGCATTAATTTCTGCTCTAATCTTAATAATTTCCTCCCTTCTTTGGGCTTTGGACTTGACTTGCTCTTCTTTTTCTAGAAGTTTGAGGTGCAGCATTAAGTTGTTTATGTGTGTTCTTTCCATTTTTCTGATATAAGAGTTTATAAATTTCCCTCTGAGGACTGCTTTCATTGTATCTGAAAGGTTCCGGTAATTTGTATTTGCATTTTCATTCAATTGTAGATATTGTTTACTTTCTTCTTTAACTTCTTCTGTGACCCATTGATTGTTTAGAAGAGTATTATTTAATTTCCATGTGTTTATGCAGTTATTGTAGGTTTTTTTGTCATTCATTTCCAATTTTACTGTGCTATGGTCAGATAATATGCATGGAATTATTTCAGTTCCTTTGCATTTACTTAAGCTTGCTTTGTGGATGAGTATATGATCTATTTTAGAGAATGAGCCATGTGCAGCTGAGAAGAATGTGTATTCTGATGTTGATGGGTAGAATACTCGGTATACATCTACTAGGTCCATTTGTTCCCAAGTTTGATTCAGTTCTGCTATTTCTTTGGTTTTTTCTTTTTTTTTTTTTTTTTGCGGCACCGGGGATTGAACTCACAGCCTCGCATCTGCCAGACAGGCGCTTGAGTCACTGAGCCAAACTCCCGGCCCTGGTTTTTTGAGGCAGGGTTGCACTATGTAGCTCAGGCTGGCCTTGCACTCGCGTTGTAGCCCAAGCCGGCCTTGAACTCACAATGCTCCGCCTACCTCAGCCTCCCGAGTGCTGGGATTAAAGGCATGCGCCACCACGCCCAGCTTCTTTGCTGATTTTTTGTTTGGTTGATCTATCTCTCTGTGACAATGGGGTGTTAAGGTCCCCTGTTATAACTGTATTATTGTTTATTTGGTTTTTCATGTCTATTAAGAATTGTCTTACATAGTTGGGTGCTCCCATATTCAGTGCATATATATGATTGTAATCTCTTCCTCTTGAAGTTTTCCCCTAACAAGTATGTAGTGACCTCCTTTATATCTTTTGATCATTCTCGGTTTGAAGTTTGCATTGTCAGCAAACATAATAGCTACCCCTGCTTTTTTCTGGGTTCCTGTTGCATGGAGTATTGTTTTCCAGCGTTTGGTTTTTAGTCTGTGAATTTCCTTTTGAGTGAAATATGTTTCTTGTACACAGCATATTGTTGGGTTTTGTTTCTTAACCTAGTCTGCTAGTCTGTTTCTTTTTATTGGTGAGTTGAGACCATTTACATTGATTGATAGAACTGATATGTACCAGCTCATCGCTGTCATGATATCTTTCTGTTGTTGGTTTTCTACATTTTCTGTTTAATTACTTGCCCTGCTTAGTGGTTTCCTTTTGTTGTTGTTCTTAAGATTGTGGCTATCTTTGTCTCTTTGTAGAGTGTCTTTCAGTACTCTTTGTAGTGTTGGTTTGGTGGCCATAAATTTCTTCAGTTGTTCTTTGTCGTGAAAGTATTTTTTTTCTCTATCAATTTTTAAGGATAGTTTTGCAGGGTACATCAATCTGGGTTGAAAGTTGTTTTCTTTCAGGGTTTGAAATACTTCACTCCAAGCTCTTTTTGACTTAAAGGTTTGTGTTGAGAAGTCTGCCATGATTCTGATAGGCTTTCCTTCATAGGTGATCTGTTTCTTTTCTCTGACAGCTTTTAGTATTTTGTTCTTGTGCTGTATTTCTGATACTCTTATTATTATATGTCTGGCTGAAGATTTATTTTGGTTATGGTTAATTGGGGTCCTGTATGCCTCAGTTACCTGTATTTCAGATTCTCTTCCCATGTTTGGAAAGTTTTCTTCTATTATTTTTTTGAATAGTCTTCACAGGTCATTAGTATTGACCCCTGCTTTTTCATTGATGCCTGTTAATCTTATGTTATTTCTCTTGGCATCGTATTGCAGCTGTTGAATTGTTGTTTCTTGTTTCCTTACTATTTTTCTTTCATGGCCATGATCTCCCATGCTGTCTTCAAGATCTGAGATTCTATCTTCAGCTTCATTCAAGCAGTTCTTCAAACTTTCCATGGAGTTTTTCATTTTCTGCATTTCCCTTTGCATCTGTTTCATGCATTCTGTTTGTGTCTTATATTGTTCATTCAAGGTTTCGATCATTTTCTTAAGTTCTTCTATTTTTTTATCTTGGTCCTCTTTAGATACACACAACATTTCTTTAATAACGATTCTCATTTTATTTTTTAGCTGAGAGAATATTTCTGATTTAAATTTCTCTATGGCTTCATCAAGCTGTTTATTGCATTTTCTATCATTTCAGAAAGTCCATTTGTGTGACTCCCACTGTCTTCCATTTCAGTGTCTCTTGGGTTTGTTCTTTGTGGGCTGGGGGACTGAGACTGCCTCTTGGTCTTTTGTTTTGTCATTTTCTTCTAGAACCTATGTGGCTCTGTGTCCTGCGAGGCTGACCAGGTGTTCCCCTGAGGGTTGTGCTGATTCTTGGGTCACGCTGAATTGCGGGACCGGTAGAGCTGGGTCTTGCATGCAGCAAGTCACGGCGGCCTCCCAGGGTGTGTGGGTGGAGCCTCTTCCTTAACTGGGTGGGGGCCAAGGCCTCCTGGTCCCAGGGAGCTAGGCAGAGTACCCTGGAGTGACACCGCCTGGACCCTGGGTCTGTCTTCAAGTTCAGAGCAACAGCTGTGCCAGGGTAAGCCTGGGCAAGTCCCAGGCCTACAGTGCTGGGAGCAACCCGGCTGGGTGGGGGTTTGTGAGCTCTGGGATGGCACATGCACAAGCCGCTCCACTGAAGTATGGAGCTAGCGCGTGCTCTGCACTCTGGTGGGGGGAGCCCAAGCTCTCCAAGTCCCTGCACCTATGTTGGTCAGTCCCCGGTGAGCTGCTCTGGGGTCCTGGGCTGATCTGGGCTGGGCTACATACCTCTGTGTCCTGCGAGGCTGGCTGGGTGTTCCCTGAGGGTCATGCTAATTCTTGGATTGCACTGAATCGTGGGGTTGTGATCTTCTTTTGTCTGGAGCTTTGTACTATATTCTACAACATGCGCTTAGAGGGTAACTAGGATGTCAATAAAATAAAATATCAAATATGCAATGAGTGCTTAGAATAGACATCATCATTTTCACATGAACTGTTTGCTTGTTTACAAAACCTAGAAGATACTATCAAAGATGAAAAGCTAGCCAGGTGTGGTGGTGCACGCCTTTAATCCCAGCACTCCGGAGGCTGAGTTATGGGGAGTGTTGTGACTTCGAGGCCGGCTTGGGCTACAACGCAAGCACAAGGCCGGCTGAAGTACGTGGTGCAACCCTGCCTCAAAAAACTAGGGCTGGGAGTTTGGCTCAGTGGCTTAAGCACCTGTCTGGCAGGTGTGAGGTTGCGAGTTCAATCTCCTATGCCACACACACACACAAAAAGATGAAAAACTAGGTGAACTACAATGTGAACACAAACAAACATCTATCAACTTCACACCCAAGGCAATCTTTAAATGTGACAACTACATGTTCCATATACAAGTAATGCTTATGCTGACAGGATGAGTGTTTTGTTTTCCTGTATTTTCCTGTAGGGCATAGTTGACATCTTTTTTGTTCCGATGTTGTCATTGTAGTTCTTTGTGGTGCTGCACCTCTCTCTTCACCTGTCTGATCGCCAGTGTGCTCCACAATCTTTTTGTGTGGTTCCCTACACAGAAACATTTTGTTTTTCCTCTGCTGTAAATGATTTCTTATGAGCTCTAGTCCCAATCCTCCAAGAAATTTCTCCATAATATTTTGCATTTGTTATTCTCTTTTTAAATTATCAAATTCTTTCTGCCACACATTTAGCATGGTGGAAAACACAATCATTGGCCAATGGTTTGTGTTTCAAGTGACATCATACTTGCTACATAACTCATCAACAGCATGTACTTCATGTTCAGTTTTGTTGTTGAAAGTTTCTCTCTAAGGTTTCTGTTTTTTCGAGGTTTCCCTATCAATATTTCCTGCATGGTAAAATGTTAACATACACAGCACTAGTTTGTTTTTCTTTGCCATATTTGAGACAAATATTATATCCTTCTGAAATTCGAAGACTGTAATATATGATTCTTTGTTTTAAAATTGCAACATTTCATTTGAAAATTTCTGCTTTGTTCCTGTTTCCAGTTCCTGTGCTGGTCAATTTGTACTCTGTTAGAAATGTAACATCAATTGGAAACTGGTAAACCAATACTCAAATTTCACATTCCAATTAGTTTGGGAGATGGGATTAGCAAGTCTGTTCACATCATTATTCAGTTTGTGTATGAATAAGGCAATGATGGCTGAGTTCCAGGGTAAATTGAAAGCATAATAAATCTTTGAATCTACAAGGGCATAAATTTTTAGCCACAGTTTGACCCACTGCTTTTCCATAAATCTTTTACATTCTCACCATGAGAAATCGCTCCTAAGTGCAGCAGACCTATGAATGTTTTCAGCTCAGTTAGAGAGGTGTCATAATAAATGCATTTTTGAATATGGCTATTAGTGTATGCAGAACATTTTACTTGCATTTCAGCCTTTGTATATTCCACAATATTTGTGCATTTTGTCTGTTACAATTTCCAATACTGAATAGTAATGCTAGTATTCTGCCCAATGCATTTCATCCCTGCTAAGTACCTCACTATATTTTTGGACCTAGTTCAAACATTGTATCAGTCTATTTGGGTATATGGCCATTTTGCAACTTTTCAACTACTCAGATATATACACTCATTGCTGTTTTCTGAATCAAGGAGGTCTGTATTCTCTGTGTCTGTATCAGTTTTTTTCCTGCTCCATTTCACTATCATAGGAACTTTGAATCATGTGGAGGTGGTGGGTTAACTAATAGTTTGTAACACCCAGGTGAACTGAATTAACATGGTTCTGGGTGTGGAAGGCTCACCTGAGGATTGTTGCCAACAGCATAAAAAGACAAATGAAGGGAAAGATGGTAGGCTGTTGATTCTCCTGCAGAAGCTTCTCACGCTGGTTTTCCTGATACAAACCCAGCTATTCTCATCCTTGCTGTTACTGAGGATAGCTGTGGTTCTTTTGTGGGGAGCTCTGGTCCTTACCTTGAGCATCACTTCCTGGCTTCAGTACAGGATCTCGGCGTGCTGGTACAGATCCTTCATCCTATTGGTGCAGAATTTGTAGCTTCCAGCACTGACCGTTGGGCCTTTCCAGTGTAGAGCCTTGACACAGACTTTCATGAGACATTGCTATAAGCTCTAGACCTCTGGCTAGACTCATGGAGGGTATTGCCATAGTCTCTAGGTCTTCGCCTGGACTTGCTCAGGAGGACATCGTCATGGAATGCAGCTCAGCTGTACTCTTGGGTCGCTAGTGCATGGGTAGATCTCCTGCACTCTTCTGCATTGGACTTTTTGGGTGAATATTATAAAATATTCCTATGAATTATGTGCCCTGTATTAAATCTGTTCGGTTGTAAACCCTGACTACAACAAAACTGGTACTGGGAGTGCATTTCTTAGTGTTGCCTGCCCTGCTGTGATGTTGCCTGGTCATGTGATTTAAGAGCTTTGGGAATTAATTTGGAAAGGTTTCAAAAGATTGGCTGAAGGGGCAGCCCCCACATGCCGTAAACTATATGAGAGACCTGGTCAGAGCCTGTAACATCAGAATACTAATGGAAATGCTGCCTGTCAAGATGAGACTCAGGAGGCTGCTACTGAGAAGGACCGAATTGGCTACTGGATCCCAGGTGGTGCATGGTGTCCTGTGATAGGAAGTCAATTTGCATTTTGCTCATGTTTAGAGATACTTCCTGGGTGGCAGAAAAATTTCAATGCAGACCACTGTTGGGACAGTGGCATGCTTACTGCTGAGAGTTTTTGGCTGGATCTATGTTCAAAATGAGGAGCAAAGAGCCAGCAGGGGGTTGCATTGTGCATAGATTGCAAAGATGGTACAGAGGAGATTGTAGTTGTTGAGAAGGAACCGAACAATGGAAAAATGACAAGAGGCTTTTTATCAGAAGAGAAAGAGTGTATTTGAAATGCAAGAGATCCATTGGGACATTTCTTATTTGTGGCATAACCTGCTGTTAAAAGTTAATGGGAAGCAAGGATTGTGATTCTAATAGTGCTCCTAATATGATTTTAATGTAGTTTTTAGATGCAAGTTTGTTAGCAAGTTGTTTAGCCAAATATTGTGGCCTTAACCTTGAATTTTGAGCACCCTTTGAATATCTGCTTTTAGTATGGAAATGAGTGCACTAAGAAGTGTAGTGCAATGGGAAATTAAAATGTAACAAAAAATTCAAAATGTAAAAACTAGCTAGCAGATTTAAATCGTGTTGAGACACGATGTGCTCATCTGACCAGCCCCATAACTGGACTACCAAACCCAGTAAGCCTTGACTGTCTGCATCCAGCTGCTTTTCATAGATAGTCTGGTCCATTTCAGCTTAACCGAGTCCAGCTGCAATGCTCCTGTTCTACCTAAAAATACACCCTTTTAAACTAACCTGTTCCAATGACTGTGTAGCCTAATCAAGGAAAGGATATACATGATTTCACCCACCTCCTCATTCCAACTCCCTCAGAAGACTCTCCTGGCTTATGATAAACAATCCATTCAACTGCATCTGCCCAAGTTGCCTAACAATATACAACATAGTCTACAATGGATTTGCTATCCGCTTTTGTACTTCCTGCTTACAAATACTATTTAACAAAGGTCTACAGCTGATCCAGGGCTGGTGATTTGGAACTGAAAGTGCTAGTCTAAGTTTACTTCCAGCTCCTTGGTGCAAGGCATCTTTCTTTCAGTTTAGTATTGGGTTTCTGCAACAGTATATATGTAATATTTACGTAAATTAATGTAAATCTGAATAGATTGACATGCTAACTTTTCATAAATCTGCTACTGGAGACTGTGGTTTAAGCAAATGTATCTGGTTGTCAAGGTGACCAAGGGTGGATTGTGGTGGATTAACTAATCGTCAACTTTTAACACCAAGCTGAATCTAGTCAGCATGGTTCTAGGTGTGGAAGACCTAGTTGAGAATTGTTGCCAATAGCATAAAGGGAAAACTGGAAGGAAGATAGGATGTGCTTGAATCTCCTGGAGAAGCTTGTCAAACTGGTTTTCCTGATATATGCTCAAGTGTTATCATCTGAGTCATACAGGGGAAAGAAACTCCCACCCTGCTAGTGTCTGCAGTGAGTTCATGTTCTCTAAAATCAAAGAATGAATTTTAGGAACAATGGAGGTTAAGAACAGAATATACTTATTGAAAGAAAGCAAGCTTCTGTCAGAGAGAGAGAGAGAGAGAGAGAGAGAGAGAGAGAGAGAGAGAGAGAGCAGTTTTCCCAAGTGGGTTGCTGCTATGGTTTATACATTGTGTCAACTTGAGAAGTCTAGCAGTTTAATTAAGTAACTCAGCAGCTCTACATCCTGGGGTGTACAGCACAGTTACCTGGTCATTGTTACAATTTGAGAAGGTCAGAAGTTTCACTGGGAGACTCAGGAGGGAGCCAGGGGTCTTACTTTGTAAACATCCTCATCCTGTGCAAAGGAAGGCAAGGATGTTTGTGAAGCTACACCCACCCTGCACAGGGCAGGGGGGGGGGGTCCTGTGTACTGTATAAAGGAGGAGAAGAGGTTTGCTCTGTCCCCCTTTTACTCTGGATGCTTTTGCTTGGCTGCTGCCTTGAAGTGTTGTTCCTGTGCCATGCCACCCTGCCTTGGAGCCAGCTGATTGTGGACTGAAACCTCCAAAAACTGTAAGCTAAATAAACCTTTCCTTCCCTAATTTTGGGTGTCAGGGTTTTTTTTGTTTGTTTGTTTGGTTTTTTTTTGTCTCAGCAACCAGTGGAAAGTAACCAAGACAGTTGCTGAGGACCCTGCCTTTTTTAGGGATTTTATAGAGCAAAACCACAAGGTGAGGCAAGTCCACAATGAGGAAACATGGGAACTCAGAGGGTGGGAGTGAGGTGAGACAGCACTATGGTCAACCAATAAGATCACAAGTATAATGGCCCAGGTAACATTGATTAAATTGGGGCTAAATGAGGAAGAGAGTCTCTTTGTAAGCAGTAATGAATACAGAACAGGGGCTTTTCCTGTAAGGGATTGAATTAATGCTTCCTTCTAGTTTCCTCAGTCTGATAGATACCTTTTAGCATATCAGTCCCTGATGTTTATCCTTAGGATGTGGTTGCATTTGTCTTATCTTTTGTCTTGAGGTCTGACCCTCAGCGAGAGGTGTCTGTCTCCCCAATATCTGCAAAGTATTTGGTCTTCTGAACTGGTTCCTTCAGTGGCCTAGCCCTAACTGAATGCCCATACTATTTCTATCTAATGCAGTTGCCTATAACAAGAGAAGCTCTGGTCCTTGCTGTCACTGAGGATGGCTGTGGTTCTTTTCAGGGGAGTGATATAGGGGACACCTGCTAGATGGGAGTTCCTTTTGTTTAAAATCAAAGAATGACTATTAGGAGCAACTGAAGTT
This sequence comes from Dasyprocta punctata, assembly GCA_004363535.1. Classification (NCBI taxonomy): domain Eukaryota; kingdom Metazoa; phylum Chordata; class Mammalia; order Rodentia; family Dasyproctidae; genus Dasyprocta; species Dasyprocta punctata. The sequence goes on along the minus strand of RJWM01002117.1, from coordinate 17,951 downwards.
AAGAGCACAACTTATTAATTAAGAGAAAGAAATCTACCAGAGAGAGAGGGGTAGGGGGAGAGAAACAGTCCCCAGAGGGTTGCCAAAACCTCTGATTTTTCTAGGGATTTTAATAAAGAAAATTCTCAATGGGAGGCAAGTCCAAGGTGTGGAAAAGGGGAAATTACAAGGTGGGCAAAAGGTGGGACAGAACTATAGTCAACCAATGAGATTATGAGCAAAATTGCTCAAGAAAAATTGATTAAATCAGGAACAAATGAGGAAGTGAATCACATAGCAAGTGGGCTTGAATACAAAACAGAGCCATTTCCTATCAGGAGTTGAGTAGGTGGTTCCTTCTAGCTTCCTTAAGGTGATGAACCTGTTGAGAAAATTAATCCCTGGTGTTTATCCTAAGGAAGTATGTGGGTGCATTTGTTTTATCTTTTGTTTTTAGGTCTGGCTCACAGTGGGAGGTGTCTGTCTCCCCCAGAGTTGCAAGGAATGCGATATTCTGCACTGGCTCCTTTGAAGGCCCAGCCCTTTGGAGCTGACTAAAATATTTTATCTAGCTTAACCGCCCATCACATTTGCCACTCTGAAGCATGCCTAACTGCCATGAGATACTAATGGGCGTTGACCATTCTGGCTTTTTCAGCCTGCAGGGAGTTGCAGTTGTTGATTTGCCATCAGAGATACTGTACAGAGGGTCTATCCAAAGACCCTCAATAGACAGTAGGTATTTTTTTTAAATTCTTGGGTAGGTGTATGTTATAACCTGTAGCCTGTGATTTGACCAAAGCGCCGTTTTGCTGTTTTGTATGCGCCGTCTTAGATTAGAAACCCCCCTTGATTCGCTAAGGTTTCTGTTTTTCTGTAAAATCCCCCTTCCCCCAGTAATCTAAGAAACAAACAGTTACAACTTTTAGGTTGCTGACCGAAAAGCGGGGTCAAAAGATAAACACTCACCCTGCTCCCTGCAAAGAAAAAAAAATGTGTAAAACGTGCCTTTCTGTAACCTTTGTTATCCATATTAGGGAACGACCACCACCATCCGGCTTTAGACCCTCCCCATGACAACTCCTCCAATGGGTGCGAGAGATCTTTAAAATACTAACCAATGTAATCTACTTTTGTACCCACATTAGCAAAACTCCTCCTCTCTTTGTTCTAATGTTTTATAAGCCCCTGCAAGCCACAGAGAGACACGCAGTCTCGGATTGGCTTTAAGTGAGACTGCGTCGCCTGGCCAGGAAAATAAACGCTCCATTTTAAATTCTTCGGGCGCTCCGTGAGGTTTTTTCAACTCGGGGGTCTTCACTGCTACAGTGTACAGCTTTAAGTCTGAAGGGGAAAAATGCAAAGAAATAAGTATACATGGGCCAATAATAGAAACAACAGAATAATTATGAGTTCAGCCAACAAAATTTTCCACCAAGATGAGGTAGGAATAGCTTTCCATAAAGAGGCTAATGATAAAGTCCAGGGGATTTTAGAGTCTGATATGTCATTGATGTGTCTTCTAATATTTTCAACACCTACTGAGATACTAGCAGGAGGATCAGGAATGTACACATTATATTCAGTTTTTACAATTGTACCAGTACCTCCTATGCTGCTGTTAGAATGTCAAATGCCATCTGATTTTGGAGGATGGCTTGTCTCATTAATTTAATTTATTAGTTAGGAAAGAGAGACCAGATGCTTTGTCATTTAATACCTGTTTACTATGGCTAGTTAAGCCCTCAATATGTGTTTTATAACCCTCCAACTGGACAGGAACTGGTGGATCCCAGTCAAAGGCATCTAAAAGGAACCTAGCATATTTGCTATTGGTTTTATCTGTATGATTACTTCGAGTTTGGTGTCCTCTAGGAAAGAACAATTTTTCTGACACATGAGAGCATGTGCAATCAAAGCATGAGCATTAGAGCTGACAGATAAGTTTAGAAACGGTTTTTAAGAGATAGCAATTGTAACCCAGTGATTCTCAGGTCCCTTTATTCATGGAGTCTGACGTTTTGTCATAAGTCCTCTAGATTTAATAATAATTATCTCTTAATTTTTGATGACATATGAGAACCAGATTAATACATTAGTTTGACCAATGAAAAACTCTTAAGATTTTGTACCTGAAAAACAATATGTAGTATATTTGTAAAAACCTGTCTCAGCATCATTTTGATTAGCTGGCAACCTGGGTATATCTATTGCAGTATTTAGAAAGGATAAAATTTCTCTAGGATGGGAGCTGAGCTTTTAGGCACAACAAAAAGGAATGGGGAAGAGAAAGTTATCCCAGTTACAGCATGAACAAGATACTGTTTTTTGGTATATTTTTTTTCTTTTTTCTTTTGGAGACTGTTTTTATTGAAGTATGATGCCCAGAAGTAAGGTCAGTGATGGAGAAGAATAAACAGACATATGCCAATGTTCAGCAATTGGCTGTTTTTTTCCTCTAATCATGATTACTCAGGAGTCCTCCACAGAGATGACAGGCAGAGATGAAAATCTAGCCAGGGGGAGGAGGCAGAGTGCCCCGAGGCCCTTTAGTCTTATTAGACCACCTGAGGAGAGGAATCTGAGGCCTCTGCCTCAGAGTGCGGTCTCCCTTCCAGTGGCAGCCTTTGTAGTCAAGGCATGACTTGTGGGGCCTCTTAAGGCAGTTCCTCCTCAGGTGGCCTGGCTTCTGACAGTAGCAGCAGTTGAGCCTAGTCATTGAGCTCTTCTTGGAGCCCAAAGAGTCAGACTTAAAGTCTGTTTCTCTTAATGCCACAACAAAGGCAGTAACTTTTTGGTCTCTTGGTTTTCTCACATTGGCTTTCTCCCAGTCCCTATTGTAGAATATTAAGGAAGCACTTTTGACTAAAGGATCAAGTGAACTATCTGGAGCAAAAGCTATCTTTTGTAACTTTTTTCTAATATCTGGGGTTGACTGGAAAATAAACATGTCTTTCAGAAAAATCTGTCTCTCTATTGAATCCGGATATAGTGAAGCATGTTTTACCAGTGTCTCTAGTAATCAACCTAAGAAGGCAGCGGAGTTTTCATCTTTCTCCTGAAAAATAGCTGACAATCTAAAATAACTAGAGGACTTGGTTTTTGTCCTTCTTAGGCCTTCAATAAAACACACTTGAAAAACACTTGAAAATGTCTCCTGCTCAAATCTCCTGTCTGGCTGTTACACCACCAGTGGTCTTGAGTAGGGACTACCTGAGCTCTAGTAGAACATGGTAGACCCCCTGGCTGTCAATCTTCTGGTTGTCTAAAATTAACAATATGAAATTCTTCCTAAATACAATAGCAGGTTGTACTGCTGCTTGTCTCTCATTACAAGTCCTTGTTTGAAACTGAAGGAGAACAGGCTTGACACTTTCTCTAGAGTGTAGAGGAGGCTCAGAGCCAGTCTGTACCAGCAAAACCTGTCCTCCAATTCTTAAGGATGGCCACTGACCTAGTGTCTTTTAACTGATGGAAAGAGTCCTGAGTTTTATTATATAGGCACGTATATTTTTCTAAGTCTGAGATAGATTTTATTAAACAGTCCTGTTTTACAGAAGTTTACATTAAATTCTACAATTGCATTCTAGAAAATGAGCAGTAGTCCTTACTTGAAGCATCACTTCCTGGCTTCTTTACAGATCCCCCAGCCTACTGGCACAGATCCATCATCCCACCGTCTCACACTTTCTAGCTTCCAACCCTGACCATTGGGCCTTCCTAGTGCAGATCCTTGACACAGACTTGCAAGAGATATTGTTGTAGCCTCTAGGCCTCCAACTGGATTCATGGAGGACATTGTTGTGGGATCCAGGCCCTCTCCTGGATTCTTTTGTTCTCTACAGCATGGAAAGATCTCCTGAACTCTTCTGCATTTGACTTTTTAGGTGATTATTTTAAAAAATCCTGTAAGTTATGTGTCTTGTGTTAAATCTGTTCCCTTGCAAACTCTGACTACAATGACCATTGTCAAAGTCATCATCATCATCATAGTACACCCGTATCAGGCTCCTGTTATACAAGCATGTATTTTGCCATAATGGATCATCTTCATCACTCACGCATGAGTAATCTGAGATTCACTTTTTCCCTCTTGAAAAACTTGAAAATCTAGTTTTTTGTGTGCCAGTGTACTGAATTGGGATACTTCTAACAGAGCAATTAAAAGAAAACTCACTTTCAACCTATTTTGGAGTGGCGTGAGTCTATTGGACTCTCTATGATGCTTGGGGAAACATACATAAAACCAGTTAGATGGAACATAATGTAAGTAAAAATTTGCCACTTCTGTGCATCTGTACACAACTTGTCATTCGTTGTACTGAGTGGGTGAAAACATAGATTGTATCCTGTATCTCTGAGGAAAAGGTACTGATATGCACAACCAGCTACTATTATTCTGAAGTCCAAATGTACAGTAGAAATGTAAGGGATGGTCTCACTGAGCCCAGTGTTATGTTCTGCATCTTTTAAAATGTCACAATTGTATTATAACACGGAATATCAGAATACCATTAAATGTAGTTTTTAATTTTGCTTCTAGACAACAGAGTTGATGGGACACAGGAATGGGGGAATACTCTCCCTATTGTTTCTCTTTCATGATGTTTAAATTTTGAATCTATTTAGATGAAGGTGAAACACCATACAAAGGATTTAAAATCCAATTAAAAGAATAACTTTTTTTCTCTGCCATCTAAAGTACTTTCATTTTCTCTTTATCCTATGAGTATCCCATGTATTTTTTCTTTTGTTTGTTTGTTTGTTTCTTTTTTGTTGCTGTTGTTACTGGGAATTGAACCCAGGACCTCACACTTACCAGGCAGGTGCTGTACTGCTGAGCTACCTCCTTGGCCTTATCTCATTTATTCTTATATTTTTACTGAGAGAGTATCCAATAGTTAAATATATCATCCTTCTTCTTTAATGAATACATAAAGTAAATAATGACTGGAAATATTACTATGAAGGCAAGCAAAGTTATTGTAAACTTGCTATTTCTACAAGCATTTTCTTTATTGAGTAATCACAAATGGGTTTCTATAATAAACCAGATTTTTTTGTCTTTTTGAGACAGGGTCACTCTATGTACTTCAGGTTGAGCTTGAGCTCACTTTGGAGCCCAGGCTCACTGCAAACTAGTAAAGATCCTCCTGTCTCAGCCTCCTGAGTGCTGGGATTATATGTATGCACAAGTAGGTGTGGCAGAGTTTTTTTTTTTTTTTGCATGATGTCAAAAAAGGTTTTTAAAAATGCCCTCATTTGCCAGACGTGGTGGCGCACGCCTTTAATCCCAGCACTCAGGAGGCTGAGGTAGGCGGAGCGTTGTGAGTTCCAGGCCGGCTTGGGCTACAGCGCGAGCCTAAGGCCGGACTGAGCTACATAGTGCGACCCTGCCTCAAAAAAACCCGGGCCGGGAGTTTGGCTCAGTGCCTTAAGCGCCTGCCCTGGCAGGCGCGAGGTTGTGAGTTCAACCCCCGGGGCCGCAAAAAAAAAAAAAAAAAAAAAAGCCCTCATTTTACAGGTTAAAAAATAAGCACAAAGAATCACTTAATTCTTTAAGTGAAGGCACCCTTGAGGACACGTTTAAGTGAAGGCACCCTTGAGGACACGTTTCCCCTCAGCTTTCACTCTGCTCTTCAGCTCACAACTGGTATGCTCTTTTCATTTTAAATGAGGACAATGCATACTGCAGTTAGGCAGACTAATTTTGGGACACCTTGGAGAAACATTCATTCTCTTCATCCATATCTAGTGAAGGTAAATTTGAAGAAGACAGATTGGGAAAATGTCATCTCATAAACATGTATTAAAAAAATAAACATGTATTAGGTAGTAAGATGGACACATACCTGATTATGGTTTTCAACAACATGCAGGATTAATAGGGCATGTGCTACTAACTGAAGCACATGGTTGCAGCTTTAGATTGTCCTGGGGAAAAAGAGAAAAGGTGATGAGAGAATGGGAAAATAAAGAAATGAGCCAAAAGCTGGGGTCAGGTGATACCCTCTCTCCTGATGAGAGGAAAGGAATAGCTTAACCACCGTGCTGTGCCTATTGATACATTTAGCAAGATATCATCATGCGACACCCCTTTGCATAGCATCCCATTGCTTGGATTGCCTTGGGGCTCAGTGTTCCCTGGCCCGGAGCAGCTTGTTTTCCAGGGGCCCTCATTGTTCCCTGACTGAGCTTGCTCCACTCCCACAGACTTGTGCAGTTAACCACCAGCTTCAGGTGCTCAGTAAACTAACACAAAATTATTTATTTATAAAAACAAATAAAAGGAAAGTAAGCTTTTTGAGCTTTATATCTAAGAACTTTTAAAGTTTTCCTTAAAAGTACAAATGCCAGTGCATTACACATTTTTTTAAAAAAGTAATTATAAAAGCTTGGCCTGTTGGTGCACTCTAGCAATCTCAGCACTTGGGAGGCTGAGGCAGGAGGATCACCACAAGTTTGAGGTCTTGTATTTCATAGTGAATTCAAGGCTAGACTGAACTAAGCAGCAAAACCCTCTCTCAAAACAAATTATGCACTCTCCTACATCCATGTATTATACGCAACTAACTTGGATAAAACTTAATATGCAGTCAGAGAGGGACTGAGCTCTCAGCAAAATCAATGAAAAATAAAGACATCAGAATTGTGACTGGAGGCAGACCTAAAGAATGCAAGGCCTCAAGATAAAGTCATGTAGCTAGGTTTTCATGCTTCCCCAATGGATAAGCAGAACAGGAGACTACAATGAGATTACAGTATAATGGGTACTACCCAATCCCTTAAACTGAGACATATATGAAACAGCCATGTGAGAGACCAGGATCCAAGACTTCCCCAAGTGTTCCTATTTTAGAAGTTACAGATAAGCCAATGTTAATGATGTCAGCCATATACCCTTGCTACATGACTTCAAAAATGGATCACTATTAGCTAGGTGGCTATACTTGTAAGCTTATAGATTGATTAGACCCATGTGGCAAACACATTATGACTTTGCTGCATAAAGTACACCTGATAGGGTCGGGGATGTAGCCCAGTGCTTGCCTAGCATGTACAAGGTCCTAAGTTTAAATCCCAATATCACCATGAATAATAATAGTGATAATAAGCACTACCAATGATAAAAGGCCTCTGTGGCAACCAACCTGGGATCCATGCTGTATCTCAGGATCTATTTCTCAATAAATTTTCTCATTCATAACCTCTTTTATCACTTTGAATTCATTCTTTGATTTCAGGAGACAAGAACTTGGCACATCTGATATCTGACTGGTTGGGAGTTACATTTTTAAACATCATTTTGTGTCCCACCATGATAACTGGGAGGAGGTAAGAGTTTCATTTTATTTCATGACACCCCTAAATATTTTGACTGCATTCTGGATTGTGATTCATTTTGATTATCAAAACGTGTTATTCATTGTTTGCTGGTTGCTTATGCCTTTTATTAGTTGCTTGAGCCATGTTAAAAGTTGAAAGCAGGGAAGATTGTGATATTTTTTTACTTAGGTTTTGTTGACAGGACATTTTTAATTTTTGCAGGCAGGGCCTTGTACTGCTATTTTGTATATGCTGCATTTAGACTTACTTTTATACTAACTACTGGATTTGCCTATATTCCTTTCTCGACGTCTTTGGGAGTAATTAGTTGACTGGTTCTGTTTTAGACAACTTTGTGAAATGGTTTTTTAAATTTCTAATTGTTTTTGAAGCTTGCAAAAGTGTGTTTGAGGATTCAACCAGAGGCTATGGGACAGGTTTTGGAAGTTCACCTCTTTTGAAGATGACTGTTGGTAATGTGTCATGAAATGCTAATGCTCTTCTCTCTGCAAATTCTGAAAATCTACTTTTCCTTTCCATTTGGAAGCTCCTGAATCCCCAGAAAAGATGTGCTCATCTATAAGAGAAGCAAAGGTAGGCATTCTTTATGCAGACTACATAAACAATTCCTGGGTTGGAATGCAATCAGAATGCATGCTCATCCAAGAAGGCACACATGAGGGTTTTGGTTGAGTTGCTACCTGGGCAGAAGCTTCTCAAGTGACAGACCAGAGAAAACTTCATTCAGGTTCTTTGATTATTAATCTAATTTTCAGCTTGACAATGTATTGGGGACATCATCAAGAGCTGTGATGCCTGTGTTAAGGATGCAGCAAGAGTATAAAATAAGAAACAGAGACCAGTTTAGTAATACATGAGGAGTGACTGGGAAGTCGATGTCTCCAGATGGACCAGGAAAGGGACACACTCCAAGACAGACACTATTTATTGGGTGTTTCAGTGATAGGTGGGGCTAGCACAAGAGTCTAAGTTGCTGGAAGACTCGGAGGTCTTTGATTCATATGCAAGTATGATCTTGTGATGACTGAAGAGGGTGGAGATGATATTATGCTAAGAAGGATGCTGCCCTAAAGTGTTTTCTCTAAACACAGTGGTCTTAGATTCAGTCTTAGTGAGTAGGAGAGGATGGCTCATGCCTAAAATGTTAATGGGAAATCTCAAATGGGTGTTCCTGATAATCTCAAACCTCCATTTTATTCTTTCAGGAAGTATGAAAATTTATCCATTGTGAATTTGTGGTCCCCAGCATCAATGCATCTTGAGTCAATCATCACTTCTGTGTTTAAAGGCATGTTTTACTAAGGACCCACTGGAGACCCACCCTAGGAAAGCTTTTGGTCTTGATTCTCTTTCCACGCTTGAGGTGAGTAGGATTTAGTTCTTGTGCCATGCGTAGAGTCACTCTTCTGTCCCTTCTCTACTGCTCTGCCTCTGGGAAATAACACAGCTAATCACAACACTGTTTTGTCCATGGCAATTGTCTTCTCTGCGGCTGCTGGATCCCCAGTTTCCAGAATGGAATATTCGTTCTTCACTGTATCCCTTCCACAGTGAAACTGACCTTCACATATCTCTGGGTCGTATTCTAAAAACCTCATCTAGATTTAATCCCCAAACAATCAAGAAATAAATATAAAATTTTAGTCGAAGTTCATCAACCTTTCTGTACTTAGGCAGAACAGGAAATTAATTCTTTTCATTTGTCTCTCCATTCAAGAACGCTGCTCCATGAGACACACTGACTATCTTTGACAACACATAGAAGTTCGTTGATAGAATGAAACACATTTCTAGGCACCCTTACAGGTTTGAACAGAAACAGGTATTAGAGTATGGTCATTGTCTCAGTCCCTCGAGGACTCTACCTTTCCTGTCATGCTTTCTCTCCAGAACACCTTGACAAGCCAGCTACCACTCTACGAGAGATGCCAACCAAGGTCCTGAAAAAGGAAAGCCTATAGCTAAGTATGGTCCGAGGGCCACAGATTCACAATGAAGGGGCCCGGCTGCACAGTAAGTCAGGCTAACCCAGTTTGGGCCACTTCCTTGCACTTGCAGTTCATGCGACTGCCACTGGATGGTGGTAAATCCAAGGGCTTTAGATTGTGCACAGAGCAAAAAGGACAGACAGGGATAACACTTGCCCCTTGTTTCCTTTCAAAATGGGAAGAAACTTTCTTCTGCAGCAGGGCAAATTGGAACCTTAGCAGAGCTTCTTCCCCTAATGTTTGCCATACATACTTAGCTCCAAAGGGTGTCGCCTAGTCTCTTTCAACACCCCAGCTAGCCTGAGCATGCCCCTGAAAATGAAACAATTGAAACGACCTAACATAGTTGTGGAGGATCACCTGGATGACTATTCTTGAAAGAAGAGCAATTACCTCCTTCTTGGTTAAACTGGCCCTATTTCCATATATTGATACATACACAACTGGCTAGGACTTTTCCTTATGCCTTCAATTCGCTTTCAGCAATGCAAATCAGTTCAGCAGAGGTGCTGATGTGTAGTCTTTGAAGGAAGGTGACAGGTCAGTGTTACTCTGCTCCTGTAGCTCCCAAAAAGCATTTGTGAATTGGGTGGGTCGGAGGGCCATGTACTACACTGTTGGCTGGGATGGAGCCTTAAAATAAGGGGCTATAACTTCCCAGGGTATATGAGATTACACAGCAGAGCTGAAGCATCAACCCCAAAATATTAGATACTACCTCAAAGTCTGCAATGCAGATGCGACTCTCACAGTCACTCAATCCAAAGCTACTCCCATCATGGAGAATTAATAAAATCCAGGTTTAGTGTTGGGTTGAAACCTTTGTCCCAGTAAACCATTACCCTAGTTGGATTTAGGATCTCCTTGGCGCCCCACAATTACAGATATACATTACAGTCTTTATTCTCACTGTGGGTTACACTGAAAGTGGTACATTGTAATTAATTGTCAAGAGTTCCAGTACGTTTCTTTTGGTGTTACAAATATAAACTTCCTGGACTGCAATGAGGACCCGGAAGGGCTCTGTATACATCATCTGTCCCTTTAGAAGCAACAGTTATATATGGCTATCAAACTAGCAGTTTAGGCCATCAGCTGTGGCTATCAAACAACAGGTGGCTTTTGAAACAACAAGAAATCTGTATAGCTGGCCATTCCAGTCAGAAAACTCATCAACCTAGGCTCCTTCTTAAAAACAGTCTTTATTTTCATAAGTGTAAAGGCATTTTTTCCTTTTGTTCAGGTTGTTACTATAAGACATCTCTGTTAGTTGACCTATAGGAAAATATCTGACTAGTCTATTTATAGTTACAAACCTAAGAACTCTAAAGGGGTTATTGTAGCTCAACTTGGCCAAATATGTCTGAGAGTGCAGTCTGGTTTAAAATCATTGTTTTGTGTGTTTATATGATTGGACATCAGTCTGATTAATATGTGTCAATAACTGGTTAATACACATGCAGCTGCTTCACTGAAGAAAAATATTGTTTTAGTTCAGTGATTTATTTTATTTATTTATTTTTTCATCTTGAGATTTCCATGAAAAAGCATCTGTTTAGGTTTTCAGGATAGCAAAGCTTATTTAAAACTTTAACAGATGAGAACTACTAGTGTCAAGACTTACAAATAGCCAGGGATTTAGCTCAGTGGCATAAGGGTCTGCCTGGCAGGAGCAAGGTTGTGAATTCAATCCCCAGTACAAAAAAAAAAAAAAAAAAAAAAAAAAAAAAAAAAAAAAAAAAAAAAAAAAAAAAAAAAAAGAAAGGAAAGAAAAAAAAGACTTACAAATAAATCATTTAAAGTTTGATAGCACAAAGGTTATATAAGACTGAATTGTTGTATATGTATCTACGTGGCAATTTTCAGGTATGTGTTCTATTTTTTTTTTTTTTTTTTTTTTTTTTTGTGGCACCGGGGATTAAACTCACAACCTCGCTCCTGCCAGACAGGTGCTTAAGTCACTGAGCCAAACTCCTTGCCCTGGTTTTTGGAGGCAGGGTCGTACTGTGTAGCTCAGGCCGGCCTTGCGCTAGCGTTGTAGCCCAAGCAGGCCTCGAACTCACAACGCTCCTCCTACCTCAGCCTCCCGAGTGCTGGGATTAAAGGTGTGCGCCACTACGCCCGGCTATGTGTTCTATTTTAGTTAGTATATCAATAAGTAGGCACTCATGATATAGCCCACATACCTTATTTCACAGGGTTAACAGTAGGTTAACCCAACAGAAATAAAGATGACTTTAAAGTTGGTAACGTATTTCTATCCAACTTGTTAGCTAATTGAAATAATATCAAAAGATTTGTTCTATAAATGCAATGTCTATTGGTGTTTGTCTACAGTAATTGAAGAGTTTTTCCTTGGTCATTATCTAGGGAAATGTATATCTAGGGAAAGGGATGCACCTTGAGATCCTACTCTTGAGTAAAATATTTACACACACAGGTAAATACCATATTGTTTCTCAGGTGTGAGAAACCAAAAGTGTAAATAAAGACCAAAGTGTATAATGGATATTGTGAAATAGGAAGAAAGTGTCTGAATAAGGAGGGGAACAGGGGAAGAGGAGGGGAAAAGGAAAGAAGAGAAATACAAAAACAATGAGAAAACAAGGAAAACATGGAAACAAAGCTTTTGTAAATTGGGAGAGGAAGAGGAGTTAAGGGGAGGGTAGGTGAATGGAAAAAAAACAATAAGTTTTACCATGTACAGGCTCAAACTCTCTATGATAAATGTGATCACTGTGTATGTATAACATGTACCAATGATATCTGATTGAAAAAAATTTTTAAAGACAATATGTATGGTGTAAAGTGTTTAAATGTTGTGATTTGATTCTTGTGCATCCTCTAAAGCAATTGTTAAGATATATCCAAGTTGGCTATAATTAAAATGTTCAGCACTCTGTGTCTAAAGCAATAAGGTTTTCTTAACATAGTGAAATGCTGTCATTATGCTTACAAAACTCAACTTGAAAGGAAAGGTTCTATATTGTACTAAAATAAATTTCTTGTGCTCTCATTGTTAGACTTTAGGTTACTAAAAAGTGACCTTTAAGAGTTAAAGAGTTTGCTGACATACATTTTTTAAAAATCTGTGCCAAAAATGTGTTTTCAGAGAAAATCTCATTTTCATACTCAGACTTCTATCATCTCTCATTTGTATGAGTGCCCTTGATGAAGGCACAGGTGCTGCTCCCATGGTGTGAAAGTGCCTGCCACACAGCACCTGTACAGACAGATCAGCCAAACATGACTAAGACAAACATAACCAAAAAATAACAGTTCTTTGGTATTTAAACTATTGTCCTCAGTGTTCAACAACTGGGTTTGAAACCAGAGCTGTTAAACTAGCTGGATTAAGAGGACAGCTGATATTTTCCACCTGACCCTCTTGGTCAACACGGACCCAGGACATGAGGGGTCTAATCCTACAGGATCCCAAAACTTTGATGTGTTGTCCAACTTCCTCAGCTGGGTGATTGTTGGAGCCAAGGAGGCAGGAGTCAACCAATATACAGTGTGTCAACAAAGAGGTCATCGGCAAGAGAAGTGACCCCCAGAGTTCCATGAGAAGCCACATGCTCAAGCAACATTGTGACCTATGCTGGCGACTGACACTGACAGCAGAGCTGGGAGATTCTGTATATTGTTCCAAAAGTAATGACTGTGATGACTTAAATGACCTTTATGGAGATCGACAGGTTAATTTTGATGAGCACAGGTCTCCAATTAACTTGGTCTTGAACACCCAGCAAAAAAAGTATAACCAAAGAGGTATAAAAACAGTATAATAATAAATACAAGATATAAAAAGAGGGCTGTAATTGTTTACCGCTGCTGGCAGTTTTTAGCTTCACCTGTAGCTGATCACTGTTATGGTTCAATGAGGCTAGAAAGCTAGAGTGGAAGCTGTAAGAGCTTAGCCAGAGTCTTTTAAATTTATTAGATAAAACTGACCTTCAAAACTACTGAACCCTTCATCTTCTTACAGCTAAAACTGTAGGGACTTATGGCAAAGAAATATCAGACTTAAGGATAACTTCAATCAGTAGACAGATCTAGGAGCCAACTAGTTACAAGTGTTACTCCAACTCCTTAAGTTGAATGTCAGGATGGGCTGTTTTTCCCAGTCTTCCTTTCCATTCTAGTACTCATGCTTTGGTCACACAAGCTTTAATTTCTTGAAAAAATCTGTTTATTATCACCTAGACTTGCCAAACTCCACACAATCATGCTGAGGAGCCAATGCTAACTGTGCTGAACTCCTGTTATTGGGGTCTACTAGATGGATCCACTGAAGACACTCCATAAGGGGTAAGCCCCAGCATGACTTCTACCCAAGGCCTATTAGGTTAGTTGTCTGGAGAAGGCTCCTGACTGTAGCCTCTCCTGCACCAGTCCTAATCAGCTACAACCAGCTAAATTGAAACAACACCCATTCCCCACTAACTACAGTCAGGGATACTTCTTCACAGAGGGAAATATTACAGGCAGCTAAGTTAGATGGAAATAGATATACAGTCAGAGAGGGCCTGTGCTCTCCAGGAAGTCAGTGAAAAGTAAAGACTTCAGAATTGTGACTGGAGGCACAGCTAAAGTATGCAAGGTCTAAAAGTCACAATGGCCAGGCCTGCATACTTCCCTAAGGGATTAGCAGAACATGTGACAATACTGAGACTATGGTATAAGGAGTACTACTCAGACCCTTAAACCCCATCAGACACCCAGATGAGGGACCAGGATCCATTCTTTCCCCCAAATGTTATTGTTTTAGAAGTCATAGATAAGCCAAGGTGAATGATGTCAAATGTATACCCTTGTTACATGCCCTACTTCCCAAATGGATCACTGGTAGTTAAGTGGCTATACTTGCAAGCTTATAGGTTGATTATAGTTAGACCCATGTACCCACATCATGACTGCCCCGAGTAAAACACCCCTGAAAAAGGACCTTTCTGGCAATACACTTGGGATCCATCCTGTCTCTCAGGAGCTGTCTCTCAATAAATCTTCTCTAGACTTAACCTCTTTTGTCCCTTTGAATTCATTCTTTGATTTCAGGGAAAACAAAATTGGTGTGTTTTATATATAAGACATTCATGGTAAGTACTTGGGTCAGTCAGAAACATTAAATGATTAAAGTAAATAACATTATGAAGATAACGAAAATCCATATATGTTTGGAATATACTAATTTTTAAAAGCACCAAATAGAACTTCTAAAAATGGCTTTCAAGAATTTTTGGCCAAAGATTAAGAGTCTCTTTCTATTTAAATTTTTTTTTTTTTTTTTTTGGTACCGGAGATCTTGTGCTTGCCAGATAGGCACTTCTGCTGCTGAGTCAAATCCCTGGTCTAAGAGCCACTTTCTTTGCTGAGTTCCAAATTAATGAGTAGATTCATTTTATCAGACAGTAAATGAATAATTCAGATTATAAAAGTTTATTTTCAAGCAGTGGAGAAATAGTAAACAGGCAGTCTGGTGAAATGCCAAAGGAGTTCAGTTTTGTTTGATTTTTATTATTTCTGATGGTATGGGCAGCTACTTTGAAGACAACAAGAGGCCTTGTGGTACCCATTGTTGATTTGCTATTACTTTACTTTGAAGTCTGATTTCACTTTCACTGTTTAGGTTTACTTGGCTTTAATTTGGTTTGTTTGTTTGTTTGTTTTTGGTTGGGTGTTGTTCTCTTTAAAATAAAACCATAAAATGAAATAAATGCCAAAAAATGCACTAGTTGTTATTTTACATGAGGAGATGACTTGCTTCTCTCACTTCCTTTGAAAATGACTGACATGGGAATGCAACCCTTTTCTTTTTTATTTAGGGTACTGAGAGGCAGTGTTTCTCTATTTCCCAACAAAGATATAAAATTCACTGACCAAAATTCATATGATAGGATGGAAGAAATCAAAAGAGAGTGAATAGATACAATCATTTTGCAGAAACAATTTGCCATTATCTAGGAAATCTAAAAGAAAATTTTACATGACATAGCAATTCACTTCAGGGAAAATAATCTTGAGAATACAAAATACACTCATATCTAAGCATATCACAGTTCAGTTAAACCAGAATGTGCTTTAGTAGGTGGGACCTGATTTGAGAAGTTGGGTCACTGGGGATGTAATTTGAAACAGTCCGTCCTTCTGTGCCTCTCTGCCGCCTTTCTCCACTTCTCTGGTTCCTGGCTGCCATGTGTTGAGCAGTTTTCCTCTCTCATGCTCTTTTGCCATACTGTATTGGCCAGAACCACACAACAATCACTGAGGTCTCTGAAAACATGAACCAAACTAAATCTCTCCTCCATAAATTGTGTATGTCAAGGATCTTGTTACAGCCACGGGAGGGTGACTAATACCACTTCCGGTCAGCATACCACACTGACAGTCCTAGTCAGAAGAACTAGATAAGAAAAAGAAATATGAGGCCCTTCCTTCAGATACAAGTGAATAAACTTGTGTCTGTTTGCAGAGAGCATGATCTTTCATGCAGAAAACCTAGAGAATCTGCTCAGAAACTTGTAACTCATAAACAAAGTCAGTAAAGTTGTAGGACACAAATTGCACATACAAAAACAAGTTGCATGTCTACACACTAACAATGCATCACTCAAAAACAATAAAAAGAATGCAGCTTATAACAGCATCACATAGAAAAAATTCTTAGCAACAAATTTAACTGAGAATGTAAAAGATCTGCACACTAAAACCTGTAAGATCCAAATACATAAATAGGTGTCCATACACCAGAAGAATCAATATTGTCAAAACACCCATCCAACCCAAAACAATCTACAGATTCAGTGTAATTGCTCAACATTCCAGTAGCATTTTCCACATGAAAATCTGAAAGTTCTAAAATGTGCATGGAACCCTTGAGGACTTTAAATAGCTAAAGCAAGAAGGAAGATGGAGGTCTAACACTCCTGATTTTAACTTGTCTTACAAAGCTTCAGTAATCAAAACCTTACCATTGGGGCATAAAAACACATTTAAGAATCAAAGGAGCAGAACAACAAACCCAGAGAAGTACCTACTCTTGCATGACCAACTAACCCTCGCCAAAGGCACCAGTAATACACAACGGGGGAAGGATAATCCCTTCAATCAGTGGTGTTGATAAGACTGGATATATGCATACAAAAACCCAAAAATGAATTCAATCTTTATCTTATACCATACCCACAAATCAAACTGAAGTGTGTTAAAAATGGAAACATCAGGCCACAAACCATAAAATACCTAGAAGAAAACAATGGGAACACTGCCTCACATGGTCCTTGACAGTAGTTTTTCAGATATGACACAAAGAGCACAGGCAAAAATAAAAAAGGAAAAGTAAACACGTTGACTGCATCAGTATAAAAAGATTCTGCGGAGCCCAGAGGGAAGAAAACAACTGGATGAAAGGGCAGACCTCCTAATGCGAGAGAAAACACTGGCAAAGCCTCTAGTGTGCCATAGGCTTTAATATTCTAAATAGCCGGGTGTGGTGGCGCACGCCTTTAATCCCAGCACTCCGGAGGCTGAGGAAGGAGGAGCGCTGTGAGTTCATGGCCTGCTTGGGCTACAACGCCAGCGCAAGGCTGGCCTGAGCTACATAGTGCGACCCTGCCGCAAAAAAACTGCAGCTGGGAGTTTGGCTCAGTGGCTTAAGCGCCTGTCTGGCAGGTGTGAGGCTGTGAGTTCAATTCCCGAATATATACATATGAAACTAAATCTGTGCAACTCAACAGGCCCCAAAATATTTACACACGAACAGAAACAAGACCTCACGAGAATGGTTTCATTAAATATGAGCAAAGGACTTGGGAGACAGAGGCAGGAGGATTCCAGAAAGTTTCAGGCCAACCTGGGCTACATGTGAATTACAGGATCGTCTGAACTACAGAGCAAGACTATCTCAAAAGGAAAAAAAAAAGGTGGTATATGGATGGCCTGGGGCTTGGAGGTTTTCCTTCCAGTACAAGGTCTTCACTGTGGTATCTTCTTCCTCTACTGGGGCGCTCATCATTACAGGGGTGAGTGGGGCAGTGGGAAGCGGGTGGGGAGGCCTTTCTGATCCTGGTTGGGCTCAGTCAGAGACACCTCATCCTGAAACCGCCCCAGGGAAGGAGGACGGACTCTCCCCCCTCTCTGCCCTCTCCACTCTCTGCTGTCCCTGCCCACCCGTTCCTTTTATACCCCCTTCCTTGTCCTCTCCCAGTGCTGACTCCCAGCCCACAGCAGCAGCGAAAGGTGTCAGGCGCTGAGAGCTGCCCTCCGCCCAGGCTCTGAAAGGCAGTGGGCGTCTGAGCCTCCTGCTGTCCGACCAGCAGCGCTGTCACCTCCGCGTCCCTGCTGCATCCCGCCGCCCTCGTCATGGACTGGTGCGGGGACTGCGTGAGAGAAGGCGGGCGCAAGGAGAAGGGGCTGCGTGAGGTCATCAGAGAGACCCACAGGCAGCTGAAGGAAGACAAGCGCATCTATCTGGCCACGCGCCGCCTGCTGCTGCTGGGTGGAAATGAATCAGGCAGAAGCACCATTTTCAAGCAGGCCAAGATCTTGAGGGGGAAGGCTTTTGAGGGCGACCTTGAGCAGGCCACAGCAGTGCACAACATCAGGACCAACCTGAAGGAAGATATTGAAACCGTCGTG